>AFIY01000230.1:0-19467 GCA_000223825.2 Zymoseptoria passerinii SP63 | reverse complement strand
CCTCCTCCTCCTCCTCCTCTCCACTCCACTCCGCAAGACATTCACCCGACAACAACCACGACCACTCCCTCCATCTCACCAAACCATGTCCGCCCCACGCACCAAACGCCAATACCAACCCTCCTCCTCCTCCTCACAACCCACCATAACCTCCCACTTCCGCCCCGCCCTCCCCACCGAAGGAATCCAAGCCAACCTCCTCAGCGTCGGCATGCGCGTGCGGATGCGCGTGCGGAAATCCGTGCCAGAAGGCTACAAGACACACAAGACACTACCCTCAGTACCATTCACGAGCTCGGCGCCGGCGGAATTACAACCGAGAGTGGGACGGACGCTGGTGAGGACTACGAGTGGGAATTCGGGGTGTGGGCGGGAATTGACGCCGTTTTGTGGGTTGCATAAAGTTGGAGGGTGGGGGATGCAGGAGGAGGAGGAGGTTGATGAGGAGGAGGAGGAGGAGGACGTGCCGGGGTTGTCGGTCAGTCAGGGCTCGATTTCGTCTTCACAGGCGAGTCTCCGAGGAGGGTTTGATGGGAGGGAGGTGGGAGGCAGTTCACGGAAGAGAGGATATGAAGAGGATGTGGAGGAGGACATGGATGCGTTCTTCGCGGAGGAGGATCTGGGAGAGAGGCAAGGCAGGCCGATGGCGAGGATGAGGTGTGAGAGGAAGGCGGGTGGGAGTGGTTTCGTGAGGATTGTGGGGGGAACGGATGGGGAGGATTTTGAGGAGGCGGATTTTCTGACGCCGGTGGAGGGGATGGAGGTTGACGGATGTTGACGGATAAGAGGGAGGGATTGGAGAATAACCCATGGTGATGGCGTTTTCGATACGGAGTCTTTGATGATGAGCTGCTTGTCACGCCATCCGCCTTTGACAATGGTCTAGCCCTTCCCTGCACAGAAACAGCAGGATGTGTGTTGTCTCGAGGGGTAAGGTAAGGTAAGGTCAGGTAGGGTAAGGTCAGGTAGGGTAAGGTAAGGTAAGGTCAGGTCAGGTAAGGTAAGGAATCCTCAGGTAAGGTATGGAATCCTCAGGTAAGGTAATCCCAAAGCTCTCTGTTCTCCCTTCTGCACACACCATGCAACACCCTTGTACCGCACATCATGAGTCTTAATAATAATTACAAAGGTGAGGCCTCCCTCGTACACAGCCCTGGATTGGTTGCCCGATTCCGGCACTGATTCCTGTTTGACTTTGCACCATGTCCACGTGGGACATTTCTCGTTTCTTTCGTCTTTCTCTTCCTCTTCATCTTCATCTTCTTCCTCTTCCTCTTCCTCTTCCGCATACACCATCTAAACCGTTCAATCCCATAGTTATCCATCACACCAAAGCAGACTTCAGCACATATCAAGCCATACTCATCCCACCATGAAGCCTACCCTCACTACCATCGCCTTACTCGCAACCCTCCTCCAACAAGTCTCCTCCCAATTCGACGGTCCATTCCCCGACCCAGCCTTCTGCTGCATCATCTCAACGAGCATAGTCGACGACACAAATTGCAACATGGACCTGGACCCCAAAACGCCGGGTTCCAAAGCCTGCGTATGTGATCCGACCCTTCTCCTGCATCCTTCCGTGTGCTAACAAAGTCCCGACATAGGTCGACGTGGGCAGCGCGGGGTCCTCGCACGGTGGCCTCAAATGTCATGATTGGTTCGATCAGAGAAGGTACTGGCTGAATAAGTGGACGAGGCCTCCGGGACAGCCGAATGCGCCGTTTGAGTCGTGTAATATTCCGGGTTTGCCGGATACGAGGGGACAGATGGCTTGTATTGGGTCTGTGACTGGGTAACGGAGGTGACGGCGGGAATTGCTGCGGACGGGTCCCTTGGCCCGGCTTGGGGAGGTTGCGATTGAGATGGTCTGTGAAGGGGGCTGGAGGGGTGATGTCCTACGCAGCCTCTCCTCGAAGTACGTTGCTCTAGGGAAGTGATCGGTAGCAGCTGTCGAGTCAACATCTCCCTCTTTTACACACGACCCTCCATCTTCCCGTCTTTCCCCGATCAGCCCTCGATCAAATTGACGACCTCCATAACATTCACGTCAATGGGACATCTCGCCACCCGGTGGGGACGACGCCGAAGCTATGGCGCATTTTACCGAGAGAAGCTCAGCAGCAGAAGAGAAGCCAACACGACCACCCAACATAAAGACAATTCAACATTGGCCTATCCCAAAGAGCGAGAACATCTCACATCCCTAGTGGATCTGTTCGCACACCGTGTGCGGTCGACGAAGAAGATCCTCCACCTCGGACGGCATGCACACGTACATGCTATGCGTCCGATCGAGCCCAGAGATGATAACTGGAGTGGTAATGCGGAAGGAACCTGTGAGTAGGCCGGAGACGACCGTGCCGCAATGTGAGGAGGATATGCACAAGTCCAGCTCGCGGCCGCTGTCACCACTACCTTGCAAGTCTAGACCTGGAAGCGCCCGAAACACGTTCAAGAGATTATGGAAGCCGTGCGGAAAGAGATCTAGGGTGTCGAAAACACACGCATCTCCTCTTCCCCATCTGCGTACGTTCTCAGCCTACCTCCTCACCAATGATCGCTTTCACAACTAAACAAACGGATAAGATCTCACGGTCTTCGAAGTCAATCCCGCATTCCGCCGTCGAGGGATCGCGACGCAGTTGATGCAGCGTGCTATTCAGCGGTCCTACGATGGAGCGGAGAGGGCGACTGCCGATATACGTGGAAGAGTCGCCACTCGAACACGCCCCTATCGAAACTGTGGGTTTGAAGTACTGAGAGATGTGTAATTGTTCGAGGATCGAGCGATGTTGACGGCTATGATTCGTCGCGTCGTGTCTGTGGAGTGAACAATGTCGTAACCGGCGTGATGGGGGTTTTCAGGCTCCGACGTGAAGACATCTTGACGAACCCAGTCAGAGATGAAGGCGTCGACACGGAGTCGACCAGTACTCTCCTTTGCTTCCCTAATTTGGGGTTCCCAACAGAGGCCGTGTCCTTGTCCTCGACCGTCCGTGTGACGTTTCAAGGCAGACCCTGTCTCGGATGCTGGAGTACGGCTTACGATGGATGCATCTATCGCTGTGAAGGTTCTACCACCCATGCTCTCCGCGGCCGCCTCGTCGCTACAAGAAGATGGTGGCCCATACGTGCATGTAGGTGGATTCGCGAATTCCTTTTAATCTCAAAACCTCAAAATCGAGATCTCTATCGTCGTTGCCGTCGCTGTCGGTATCGAAAAAGTAGTACTTCTTAGTACAGCTGGGGTATTTCTTATACTAGTTAGAATTCTCCGCGCGAGTACGACGATACTACGGCAGCGACGGCAACAACATCGTATCCTATGCGCAAGTGGTAAATTCGCGCGCGCGCACTTACTTGTGATTGTTGATAATTAGTCTACCGCGGGTTTTGTGATAAGGCACTTCTCGTGTGAGTATACTTGACAGCAGGGGCCAAATCTGCAATGAAGGAATGAATATGTCTTGGTCGAGACACCCGGCTTGGATCGCATCGGCTGCTGCTGACCTGTTGGGTTCTACGACATGGGACGCTGGCACCCCTGAATAAAGACGGAGAACAGATCTATAATCCCAAGAGACTCTTCCCGGTCACATACGACCACAGATAGATAATCCGTAGTGTTGTATGTTTTTTTTGGGCAATTTTCGGTACTGCGAGGTAGAGCGGGAGTAGACTCGATCTTGAAGGAGGTAGCTCCCTCCAAGGTGAGACTAAGCAGAACAGTCGTTTCTCCTTTTCTCCTCTCCTGTTTTGTTAGCTTTCTATAACGGGCATACCGACAGCAGTAGCGCGAATCAACGAAAGACAACGAACTTAGTCTGTCGGCTTCCGTTTGCCCTGCCGCGGTGAAGATAGGTCTTACGCGAAAGATCTGTTATGCTAGCACACGGAGCTCCTAGGCCGTACAGAATGTTTTGCTGTAGCAGTCTTTCCCCTGAAGCAGACTTGCCCCGAATGCAATTCGGATGTGTCGAGCAATGTTACTGGCTAAATACCTAAGTGGTTGTCGTAGCTGTCGTAGCTATCGTAATCCATTAAGGAGTAAAGTGTAGTCATCATTAGAAACTTCGGGCCCGTTAGGCTTCGGTCGTGCCTCAGGCAGCAAGACTCTACCAGTCACCAATCGCTCTGAATACGCACGAACCTCTTCCACCTTTTCTGTGCTCTGTTCACAGAGAGCAGCGACATCAATTGGCCAATTCACATCGATGCTATCTGCTTGAACCAGGGATGTGGAAAAATGCCACCAAGTTGGGCCCATATCGCAGATCTATGCGAATGCTTTCAAGGTGCTCGCCTGAGTAGGACTATGGCATGCAGATGAACACGACTATCTCGAGACGCACTTTCGCGGCAGTTCGGCACCAGCGATGCGGCCGGGTTGCAGTAGGACATCTCGAGGATAATTGGCCTGAGCTATCTCTGCTCGAGGCAATATTGGCGCCGCCTATGGGTCGTCCAAGAGACTACTCATGGCAGAAAACATGGCCATCGTCTCTGGAAATTGGAGATTTTCGTGGAAAGATGTCTCTCGGCCCGCCGTCTTGCCGCTTCCGACAGATCTGCTCGACAATCAAGAGCAGGTGGTGGCAAGCTTGGAAGTCCCGTGCCCGGAGTCCTTCCAAAAGCAACGAGAGTACGAGGACTAGCTGTTCGACGGATGACATTCCGCCTTGAGCCTTCGTCGTCACCGGTGCAGGTGGAGAATGAGGCAAAAGTACACACCATTCTCAGATGCCGTCCGCACGCGAGGATGGCCGTTCTACCGCACCGTGAGAGACTTCCGGCTACAGCAGTGCAAAGATCGAGAGCCTTGGTACCCGCTGGGACGTTTGGGGCTTTGTTCGCAGCGAAGGCCATGCTTGGGCTGGTGGAGTGCTGGGCCTACCGAGGATGGCGGTACTGGAGACTTGGAGGTGCTGACCGTGGATCGCTGATGGCGGAGGAGGAAGGTGCGATATGCCTATTTGCGACACATACGAATTGATGCTGATTATGCTTGCTCCCTCTGAGCATCTTCTCGCTAGCGGAATCTTCATGACAAAGGCCCAATGCCACCGCCTCATCGCCTGTGGGTTGTCTGGATCGGTCAGCTTGGTGTTTTGGACCGGTGATGGACTTGCAGATGGACGAGCAGCGAGGACATCGGTCGGTGCTGGAGATGGTCTGTCTCCGGTAAGCCTCGTCTGAGATCGTTTTCTCATCATATCACAGTAAGACGATAAGGTACCCGAAGGAATGGGAGGACATCAAGATGTGAGGTTCAAACCACCAACAAGGTCGAAACGATGAGACATGGTGAGTCAAGATGGCCCATGTTATTCCATTTTAGAGATTGTAAGGAATGTATCCTGGTGGACCAAGAGTCCTTTGAGAAATGACCCTCCCGTAGGAAGCTGACCAAGGCGGGTGCTTTCGTTTCAGTTTGACATCTGGTCTTCTCCTTTTCCCACATCCCATTCAATCGAGCTCCTCGTCCAAGTCATTCTCCCCGTGACATCCACTCATACAGATTCGCAGATCTCCAAGCAGGAAAGGATATTCGTGCGTTGTTGGCCTGCCGACGTGGATATGCCTAGGCCGTTCCACCTTTGCAACCTGCTCTCTCCATTCTCTAATCTTCGGAATCCAATGTTCGCGAAGACTCGGGCGAATCATCTCTAGGCCTTTAAGACCTTGGCACATCATGACGGTCTCCCACATACGCTGTCTCCAGTCTCTGCCATCGTTCTTCTTTTCAAACCAAGTACTGTCTTTGAAGCCTGGCTGGAAGTCCGGCCCGGCTAAAGCTCGAGTCTGCTCCCACACAGCCCGCCACTTCGAGCTTAGGAGTAACCACGTAAGAGCCATGTTCGCGTTAGTCTCGGTCCAGACGTTTCCATTCCAATAGTGTTCTTCGGCGTAAGGTCCAACGCCCTTGATGGCGCGACGAGGATCTATACTCCCGTCCGGCATGCGCACATCCCCGGCCTTCCTTTGAGCATAAAACGCAAGGTGATCCGGCACGCAGTACTTGATGAATTCCAAACGTGTTTCTAGCTTCAGCCTTCTGGTATCGAAATCTTGGTTCAGGATCGTCTGAAGATCTGGTCCGAAAAGCTCGCCGTAAATCGCGAGATGGAAGAATGTCTCCGGGGCTTCCCCGTGCATTGTCATGGGATCTGAGACTCCGCCATTCCAGTAATTGGGAGTCTTTTGCCATTGATAGCCAACACACTTGTCGATAAGATCAGTGACTGGATTGAAGATTGAGAATCGCATGAGATGCAGTTCTCGAATGCGCTCCATGGTCAAGCCACAGTGTTTGAGTGCCAGATCCATAAGGCCCTCGACGCCACGCTCCATATTCACAACTAGGGTCTTCTCGTTGTTGTCATTTTCCCGCGCCCAATGGCCGAGTTCGCGAGCCGTAGCAGCTACTAGGAAGAGAGGTGCAGGGCGGAAGAAGACGGCCGCCTGGTCGGCTGCTAGGCGCAAGATGGTCTTAGGAGACACAGTTCCAAGACGGCTGCGAAGTGTCTTGCATGTTGAGGAAAGCATGGTGAAGTCTTCGAGGTTCAAGTGGTCCCTCAGGTCAAGGAGAAGGTCATCCGAGAGGGTGAGAAGAGGTGCGGTAGCCATGTCGCTGAGTACGAATGGTGTTCGTAGAAACGAAAAATGCAGAAGTGTTGATACAGAAGTGTTGGAAACATAAGTTGAAGGTTCAACGTGCTCACAGCAACTATGTGTCTTCATGCTGGCCGCTTTCAGTGCTGCGATCGACGACACAGAACAAAGAATGCTCACTTCGACAATCCCGCAATAGTCGCAGCATTGCACGGACTTTCGAGATGGGCGCAATGTGCACGCTTCTCTTTGTGCTCCACTACCCAGAGCGTATGGCTCATTCTCGCTAACACAAGTGCAATACAAACGCTCAGGCTTTGTCCTTTCAGCGAGAAACCCGAGTCGGTAGAGCGATGTTCTGCGATCATCGACCATACAGTCTACAGAAGGTCTCTACTAGATCGATGCAAGACACGCCAAATAGATGTGGTGGTTAGTACCACGAGCCGTTTTCGGATTGCTGGATTCCAGCCTCATTGTACCAAGTCTGAGGGTTGCGCCGACGAAGTCGTTTGTTCTCTACAAAGGGGTCAAGGCCAAGAAGGCTGTGTTGTTGCTGTTCTTCGCTTTGTCTAAAGAGGAGCACGGGGAGCTGCGGGCTCAGCGGTGGCCGTCTAATTGACATCCAGAAGTAGATGCGAGCATTGTTGGCTGGCTCTTGGATGTACGAACGCTAATGGAACATTTCATGAGGTTCGTCTATGCCTCGTGCACTTCTACAACCAGACAAGGCTCTGGCCCCAATCGATGCTAGGCATTTGAATCTTGTTTTCGACTCTGAAACATTGACTAAGAAGCGAAGTGTCAAGAACTCTGTCTCGAAGATCTTATGAGCTTCCCAAAAGCGTTTGTTATTTCTCGAACATGTTCGCCGTCAGTCCAACACGACCCCTTATCGCTTAGACATTCCGGCATCTCCTTGCGCCTCGAACATCTTACTAGATCCCTCGAACATGTCTCTGTCTACTTGAGCATTAATATGTCTCTCCCTGCTTGAGCATCTTACTGTCTTGGGCAGCATCTTACTGTCTTAGGCTTCTCGATCGCGAAGCACTCATCTATATCAAGTCCAACTCCTCAGCCTCTATCTTAATTCTAGCAGATAGTCACTCATCAACCGTCCAGCATGATTTCAAACAACATCGAAAAGTTTCTGCCATCCGTCCAGGGAGACAACCAAACGTCAAGATGTGCTTCAAATTCGAGTTGCGACTCCCATGTAGGCGACATGGTCTGTTGCTCTCAAAATGTTGACCTAACATATTCGCAGTACTCTGCAACCCATCTGCCCAATGATTCTCCAGTTCGAAGGGTTAGCGCTGCAAGCGTTCGAGCGCAGGTGAGGAATGCATTTTTCGAAAAAGACAAGAAGCGCAGGTATCCCGAGGACTTTGAAAACAGCGAGAAGAAGGAGTACAAATCGCCCGAGGTAAAAAGACCTTTTTGAAAACGGAGCAGCACTAATGATAGACGCACAGCCTCTCAAATGTACGCCAATAATGCCGAATGGTAGCTACACCACAGGAAGACCCGGACCACTTCGCGCAGTGTACAACAACGATGATAGGTCTACATTCGACGTGATGTACCACAACGAGAACATATCTCTTCACTGTAAGAAGAACTATGACTACGCGTCATACCGGGCAGCGTGTCCGGGTTGCGAGCACTGTGCGGATGAGACATAGTGATCGAAGACGACGAGGATGTCCTAAGTCTGTCTCTACACGGGACTGTTCGGGACTTCTTTTCTCTAGGCAGTAGAGCCGAAGGAGAGTGACGGACGCCATGAGAAAGGTTGATTGACAGTTCGAGTTAGTCAGGCTGGCCTTGTGTTATTTGATGATGAATCAAGGTATTCCTCGCGGCATGGATTGTTTCTATCCTCTGTTCGTCTCAAACACGCATCTTCTTGTGCTAATACTCTGCTCGTCTCGGTAACTGGCCATCCATAAGTACAACGAAACGATCCCAAAGGAGGTAGCTGTGGAATGCATCGGACAAAGTCTACTTCCCAGGAGCAACAAAATACTAGCACAACACCACAAAGTTCCAATAGATCAGATCTGGTATGCAGTATCTTGGTTTTCTCTCCATTGCCCGTCAAAGTCGAAACCGGGAAAAGCGCTAGTGCAGTCCTAGTCCGGAAGGGGTAATTAAGTGTTATGGTAGCATTGCAAAACAGGACGACTGCGTTCGTGATGGGAACGAACCTGACTGTAGCATGCGATGCTGCGAAACTCCCGGTCCTTCCACGCAGCTTCTATTACGGATAACATTCTGGAAGACCTCCCTAGTCCATCATCGGCCAGTGGTGAGAGTGTGCAGCTGGCTAGATAATATTCCAGATCCCCTTCGCGACCTGCGTCGACGTATCGCAGATGAAAAGGAACGTATCGCAGTTGGGAGGATGGGCATGAATACGAAAACGCCATCGAGGCAGAGAAATGCTGTAAGGCGATGCTCGAATGTCGTGGCTTTTGCGGCTGAACACCTTGAAGGCTCATACCAATTAGCTCAGCGGAACTCGCGAATCGAGACACACCAGCTTGCGAACTTGCTAGACTGATGGCGACAATAGCTCATCTTTGGTTGGCAAGTGCCGTTCCGACTGTCGTAGCATAGCGTCTTCCAATGCTGCGATTCGACTCTGGCTGCCATATTGACGAGCCTGCACCCTGCCACCACTTCGGGTGACTTGAGTCTTGCCACCCCACTGACGAAGTTGAGCGACGGCACTCTCTATCGTCTCGGCGCTATAGCTCGACGATTTGAAGTCCGAATTGGCGAGCATATCCGCGAAGACGGCATCGGAGCCGTAGAGCGCCACAATGCTGAGAGGGTCGTACAAGGTGTAGTCGAATATGAACCTTGGCTCGAGAACGCAGTCCGGGCGTCGGTGCTGCTCGATCCAGTTTCGCAGCCGTGTGGAGCCGACATGGCATACGCTCTCGATATAGATTGTTCGTGGGAGGTTCTCCGGGTCCAGTGCACCAAGATGATCGGTCCAGTGGCATGAGGCGTACACGAAGAAGTGACCAAAGCCGTTTTCGGCACCCGGCTGGGGTTCATTGGGGTCAAAACGAGTCTCGTCAGCTTCCCAGTCATCCCAATCGCAGTCCGTAGTGTACTCTTGCGCTCCCACGAGACTGTCCGCAAACAAGTCGGTGTCCTGCCGCAATTCGCTGCTGAGGATTTGCTCTTCCGCTCTTCCGAGAAGAGATGGGCTTGACCAATTTCGTCCAACAATAAGTATCGGACACAAATGTCAAAGATGTACTTTTCCAGGTGCTGGTGAGGCGGCTTGATAGTTTCCAGAATGAATTCGTTCACTGATTTGTGCACCAGCAAGATTTGGCGCTTGGTCATATCGTCAAAGTCTATCGGCGTGATGAATGGGCGAATCAAGCGCAAGATCCTTGGAGCGTCCACCAGCGTTGCAAGAGCTGAAACCGTTGTTGTGTCCTGAGAAGCTGTACCCAAAGCTGTAGCCCAGCCCAGCTCTAATATACTCAGAGGTCTGCGGGCGGCGCAAAGAATCATCAGAGCTACCGTGGCAGACTTCCGCTTCCGAGCGCCGACATCATCTGTCGCGGGTGGTAAAAAGCTCTCGTATAGATCGACGAGACCTTTGGGCAGGGTCATGTTTCGTAGGAACGATAGCATTGGATGAAGCTGAGTGATTTCCTCTTTGGCAATCAGTTCGACCGTCATCCTGGTCCAGATGGCACTGCCTTTGGCGGCGCTCGATAATGCTCGAATGATCTCGTTCTTCACTTCCTCTGACAAGCTTCCTAGTCGCTTGTGGACAGTGTGTTCGGCAATGAGGCGATCTCTTTCGTCGCTAGGGTCTAGACGGATCGAAAGTATGCCTTCCAGCTGCTTGACGATCTCCTGAGTGGGGCGACAAGACAGCAGAATCTTCACCTTTGGATTGCCTTTCGATAGCCTCATTAACAACGTGATGATGCTCCGGCATGTTTCTGGATCGCATTCGTCTACTCCGTCCATGACAATGAAGAGTGGTCGTTCAAGTGGGCCACAGAGCGTATCCAAGTAATCTTCGAGTAGGTTTGCATCCTCTAGAGGGTGATTGCCGGATTCGACTTTTTTCCTGTACCATTCAAGGAATGGGCCTTTCAACCATGGCAGCTGTTCGAGCAATTGAAACAGAAGCACAGAGTAGACCTGATTCTCCAGATCGGGTCTTGCGTCGCGGCAGTAGTAAATGCACACCTTTGGCTCGGGAATCTGGCTCCGATTCCTGCGTTTCAATTCTTCGGTCAAGAAAGACACCAGTACCGATTTTCCACTGCCCATGTGACCGAGTATAGCCAAGTGATTTGACGTTTCCGAGAAGTTTGACAGCCAGTCCAAGAATTTAGCATCAGTGAAAATGAACTCGCAAGCCTGGTCGCCTTGTGAGATTGTGTCTCTGCCGGAGCCGCCCTTTCGACGAGAATCTTGCAGCTCTTTGCGATAACTCTCCTGAAGTCGTAGCTCTTCCGTGCGAAACAGTCTGTCAACTTAAAATGCATCAGTACATAGACTTGAAATACCTGGACGCTGGACTCACTTTCCACAGTCGTGAGTTTATCGTTGATGCCAACCACCAAGCCGGAGATCGCAAGTTGTATTGCATCTCGGAGACTCTCTGAGAGGTTCGAGATCTCCTGCACAATCTCTGGCACACGTCGGTTTTGCAGCTCTTGAGCCAATTTCACCCACAACTTGATGCCTTTTGTTGTCAAGATGTCCAACACGACGGTATAAAAGAACAGAATTTCTCGGTACACTAGAACGAGTGTCTGTGGCTAGTCAGGCGACTAGGAACGAGATATGTTGGAACGCCCAAGGTGGTGAACTATACCTCGTGTACGAGCGATCTGTCGGTCTTCTGGCCAAGCATATCACAGTCGTTGATATATTCGAGTCGTCTGAGCATATCGTTGATCTGCTTGGCAAAGTCCACATCGACGTTGGCGATTCCAATGCCAATCTGCGTTCCAAGGTAAATCAGCGAGCTGAATGATGATTACGATTGCAATGCGGTGGATGCACCATTGTCAGGCTGCGCACCACGCCAAACACAGTCATTGTGATGGGCTCGAGGGATGTCAATGGCGAGGCCAGGTCCAGCAACATCTTGAAGTTTTCCATGGGCCCTTGGATGGCGCGAAGCTTCTCCACGCCCAGCCTGATGGCGTCCTCGTGGGCGGCATTGCCGTTCAGATCTTCCAGCTCGCCAAACAAATGCGCGAGGCTCTTGGTTTTGGGGATTGAAATGCCTCTTTCCTGCTGGAAGCCCGTGACAGCCTGACGGAATGCCGCGCTCCAGATGTCATTGGACGCCGAGGGGGGATCGTTGGGAGGACTGTGATGCGTGTTCGGCGCTGGCACCGGTGCGGAAGCGTTATCGGAGACTATGCTATGGGCATCGGTCCGGTCTGCTCCCGCTATAGCGTCTCGAGACCTGGAACGGAAAAAGCTGGTGAGTCTGCGCAGGCTGCGAGAGCCTTTTCGTTGACTGCTGGCCCCTGCGGATTCGGGAGACAACATGGTAGGTTATGCTCAAAGGAAGTGCTCTCCAAAGCCGCGCAGGATATATATGTAGATTCGCCGCTGCCGCCGGCTTTCTACCCCCCTGCTCCGACGCTCTTCCCTGATTGGACACGACATCTGCAGGCTTAGTCCTATCACCGGCATGCGAAGCTCGCAACTTGTCACCAACTTGTCTACTGCACGTGAACGTTACATCTCTCCTTTTTATCCTGCTCGTCTTATTCCTTCGCCTCTTCTCTCTACAGCGGGTCCGGCAGCAACGCTACACGAGTCTCAGCACTGTCAGCCTGACAGAACCGCAGCGTCAGCTTCATCCCACAATCTTTCAATACCCACAATTCGAAACACCCACAGTCTTTCAACAGCACCTCTATCCCCACCCGCGATGCAGTCCTGGGCCAAACACGACACTTCCGGACTTGCTCGCCTGCCTCAGCCAGTGCGCTACAGGATCTTCGAGATGGTCCTTCGAGTGCGGCACCCACTATACCTATTCCAGGACTCGCCGGCCCGGGTTGCGCTATTCGCACCCGAGAAACCTGCTAATTGGCATGGACTGCTGCGCATCAACAAGCGACTGGGTCTCGAAGCTAGCGCTGTGCTCTACAGCACGAACACCTTCGATTTCACCAACACGTCGCTACGAGAGGCAGATCTCCTCGAGACCTTTCTGCGCTGCATAGGGCCGAGGAATGCAAGTTCTCTCGAGCACTTGTGCATCAGCTTCCCAGCGGTCGAGCTTCATCAGAGTGACGACCCTCGAGTGGATCGTTTCCGACTGCAAGATGACAGTGCTCGAATCTTTACATTATTGAAGGTCCAATGTACCAAGTTGACGACGCTGGAACTCCTGATCCATGGCAAGAACTGTAGTGGAATGACAAGCACTGGTCCCAGACAGCGCCAGCACGTCTCAGAAATGCTGACGTATGTGGACCGACACTTTCGAGAGATGTCGACGCTCGGAAGGATTCTCGTCAAAACCTCGAGTGGAGAGCTACTGCCTGAGACAGCGGATGCGATGCGAGGATATGGCTGGGTCATCGCACCGTGAAGGCACCGATGCTGTCAACAGTTCTGAATCTGATCGCGCGGAGTCGGGCAAGAGCAGAACTTTTGGTGCCCGATGATCGATTCATGCCTCAGGCAGCCAATTTTGGCGGCCACTTCACTTTGTTTTTCGCGTCTTGCCCTGTTGTCCTAGTCGCTTTGCAAGCCAAACTTGGGTTGCACAGCTCAACAAGGGGACTGGTAATCAAAGCGGAATCTCTGAATGGCCATGCTGCTTCTCTTGAGAAAGGAGCTTCTCTGCCGAATCCGTCTTGTCGCACAACGATACTTCGGGAAGAGGCGACGTATACCTGATCAGAAGCCGCAACTCCTTGTCGTTGGGAGTCAGGCCGGGTAACCTTGGTATATTGAACATCCACTTGATGGACGACAGCCAAACAGTCGATCGATCGAAACCAAGGGCTTGTCGTGCGGGCGTGATGGGTCGCTTGTTGTCTTGAAGAACCAACATCCCTTAAAAAAATCGACCGGTGGGAATCGGTCACGCAGTTTGCAGGGCTTGATTGGAATACACCCAAGAATCCGGATAACTGCGCCCAACCGGAGACTCGAATTCATAGCGCTTGGTATGGTCAGATTCTGCCAAGATCACCGCGGGAAAATTTAAGGGATGGCCACTCCTTAACGAGGCGAGGCAGATAAGACTGCGTATCCCCGCACGTATTTTATCAACTACTTATTATTCTCCAGGCGTGGTGCCCAGCCTCACGATAATTACATCCCTGCCCACTTTCTCCGATTATCGAAAGTCCATTGGCGCCTCGTTTTTGCATTGGCTGAGGGCTACCTCCCAAGTCAGTCGCCAAAAAAAAATCGGGAATTGGAAGGAAGTACTTTTGGTTGTCACGTAATGTACATACAGGCATCAATTCAGGCATCCGGACCCTGAATAAATATTGTTATCACACCTTCCATTTCTGTTATTACGGGAACTTTCCGTTATCACACGGCCCCTCTCTGACTTGGGAGTAGGCTGAGGGATGCAGTTCTCTCCTTGTCGATCAACGACTAAGGTACTATCCCAGTTACCGTATCCCTCGAATGTTCCTGGGAGACACGAGCCAGCGACATCTACCCTCGTTGTTCGGACCATTCAGAAAAGCATCGCTCACAGTCAACGATATCTTTCCATCCTGTGATTGGGACTTGGCTCGTCGGTTATGTCGTCCTGAATGAAAAGGGACATTCCCTGCTCCTGTCCCGCTGTTCAATCGTGTCGGCCTTCGTTACCTTTGTTTGTTGAGAGATTGTCTTACCAGTGGTGTTTGTGCACGAGACTCTGTAGTACTCTTCGAATTTTGAAGATTACGACTGCGACCGAATGATTCGAACTTTTACCCAGCCTGCGGCGGGAATTTGAATGGTGTCATTGCGTTGGACTGCCATTCTGTAGACCGCCTTGGTGATAGAACGGTTTGATGGTTACCACTCGGTATGATCGATCAGGATTGTGGAAAGCCTGAGAGCACCGTTACATGCGTCTCTCGGCCTTTGATACGTAGAGGTCGGCAGAACGGCTGCATATCATTGCGAGATGTTGTTCTATCCAGAGAAGCTACAGCGGAGACTTTCAGCGAGACAATGTCCAAATTTTGGCTCCATGCGCGCAAGATAAGCATGTACTGTCAAGAGAGGTTTTCAAACTTTGGACTATTATTTAAGCTATATAACAAAGTATAATCACGCTGTAGATTAACTACTGATATGGCAGCAAAGTTGGCTCTCCAACGGACGACCACGAAGACGACGACCGAGACGTCGGCCACTGCTACGCGAGCTGCTGCCAGACGACGACCTTCTCATGACCTTCTCCACGACCATATCCACGACACTACCCACGACCCTTTTTCACGACCTCTTTCACGACCTCATCCACCTCACACTCCCGCCAACTAGTCCCCCTCCTCGAGAGCCTTGAACGATTGAGGGAACCACGCGAGAACCATCAGCACACTGATACCATGCTCCCCGGTCAGACCCTTCACCAGGCCAGCAAACCGTGCACTGTCTTCGTAGTTGGCCTCTATGCTATACACGCGAAAGAGACCCGTCTCGTCCGCGTCCTCATCCTGGATCGTATGATCCCCTATCGCTTTAGATATGCCAGGACTGATCATCTCCCACTCGATGTTCGGATGACTGTCGCCGAGGAGCCCGTAGACCTGGATGGTGCCGTACATATGGCCTGCGGATCTAAAATATGGTGAAGCGCTCAGGGCCGTGATTCCGGATTTATCTCCTTGGTCGATTCTCTTGTTGGTCGACCAATCGGAATGCACGCAAAGGACGTCGACCGAGCCTGTGTAGTCGGCCTCGGGGACCTCAAGGCTACCACCGCCTTTGGTCTTGATGCAGAAATAGCCTTCGGAGCAGACATCTCGCTCGAGGGCTAAAGGCAACCCCGCTCTCGTGCATCTGAATGTGAATCTGTCCATGTCAGCGCCTGGAGCAAAGTACACTTGTAGAAAGACAGCTTACTCGTAGGCCCGTGTACATCTCCGCCGAGTTAAAGTCCTACAACCTGTGTCAATAGTTCGTTCTATAGGGAAAGCACGTAGCGCGTGACACATACGACCTCGTGTAGCCGCGTTGCTCACAGATAAGATCGAAGTTCTACGACAACATGTTAGTAAACCAGTGCTGATTGCATTGTACCACCACTCATGGGAACACTTGCGGGTCGGTAATACCAAGGGCCATGTCCTCGGTTTCGGCCTCCACGATGTACGGGAGATCCGGTACGGGGGTCGCGCGGAACGAGGTCGGTGGAAGCCTGTGCTGGGCGTGTTATCTCTACATCTATCCTGTCCACAGGCGATGTGAGGACTGTCGGGGCCAGGAGAAGGGCCAGTAAGAGTTTGCTGAGGAACAACGTGGTATACATGGTCGAGTCGAGATCCAACCCGCGATGTCGGTAGAGTCGTAGCAGTCGGATGGGAGACTGATGTGACGAGCTGAGCTGCAGTCGATGCAGACGCCGGAGTGAGAGCGCTGCAGTCGATGGGGACGTGAAGAGCGGGGCTGCCGTTGATGGGTTTGCTCCGGATTTCAGATCATGCTATGTACCTTTCCTCTGCGGCGTTCCTGCAAGCTACCCGTGGTACCGCGAGCGTACCGCGGTACCACGAGTAGCTTGCGACACGAGTGTCGCCGATGTGTATAGATCCAGGAAGGCACATGCCTCAGGGTGGCCACGTTGAGCCAACCACAACCTGGCTTCAGACAAATATGATGCTCTGATTCGTTGCCCAACTCTGGCACTGAGTCTTGCATGCAGTTAGTTCGGTCTCTCCGCAATTTGCAGGGAGTCGCTTGCGAAGATAAGATGAACTTCGAGATGATTCATCATTCATCAGGTCGTGGAGTTTGCAACACGAGTTTCAACAGCATGTATGCTTGTAAGGACCACGTTGTAGACTCGGAATCGATTGAGAGAGAAGAGGGCTTGGCCTTGTTCGTAGCCTGTAGGGATGTCGGGGGCAATGCAAGCATGTCGCCGTCCTACATCCATCTTTCCGCCGGGAGAGATCGTTACTCGAGAGTAGTGACGGAATCAAGGGTCAGAACATGTCGAGGTGACGTTGAAGCGTGCAAGGTAGGAGAACAGGAATCAGTGCTGACGCTGACAACTCAATCGAGAGCCTCTGCAGGCAGGTATCGAGATCGATGCACCGCAGTCGAGGTAAGTGTAACCGGCTGTTGCGTGCTACTTTAAGATCAGCTAATGTGGCATAATCGTCCTGTCGCATAATGAGAAAAACGAATTAGCTCTTACCCCCATGCGTCAACATACCTCATCCGCCATACTCACCGTCAACTCTTCTCGCTGTCCATTAAAGACACAAAGCAAAGTTTGCTAGACAAGTCAATGATGCCAACTGCAAGGATGTCGCGAACGTTACCAAGGATATCATGTCCATACGCGGGGCGAGAAGAGACAGCGCAATTCATGAGCAAGTCGCCCCTCGTCTCACGCCGGTATGAAAAGACATGCGATGCCCGTCGACTATCATACCATGTTCCTAGTATCTGCGCATTGATGATCAATAGTTCTAACCCCCGAGCAACTCCATGTTGATGGTTCCCTTGAACGATTCACGATCGCCAACGACGTCCCCCGTAGATGAACCTCGAGACCCGATTCGACATCTTTACAGATCGAGCAAATCCGATCTTGCGCCGTCCTGGAATCTCGCGGTATCGGTTCGCAACCCTGGACGTCCGCCCAAAACCACGAGTTCCCTGTGGGTTCGACTGTTTGACCGGGAGTCTCGAATTGGGGGACTGGAATGTACCGCAGGATCGCAATCGAGCCTGGTGTTGGGAAGCGTTCAATGGACCCTTCTTCCGGCCCTTGTAACTGGTGTACATCGCCTTTGGTCGCTTCATCGTAATGACAGGATCTGTTTGGATAGATGTCAGGCCGATGGAGGTCAGTCGAGTGTACTTGTGGGGTGGCTTCCATTTCACGGCGCTGGAAATGATGCATTCCGCGCAGGAGGTTCGCTACCCTAGACCGCACATTAAGAGGACAACTGCATCTTGAGTTGTCGTCGGTAACCGGCTGGCTGGCTGATCAGTCGAAGGATGCCTCGACGTCTCGCCAAATAGAATATATTATCCGCCTCCTCTCACCCCTCCATCTCACTCCTTCATCTCAACCCTCCCTCTTCACCGGATCGAGATGTTGAAGCACCGCTCTCACCGGCCAGACAAATCCCGGCGCAGGACTACCCTCTCGACCGCAGGACGACGTCAAGAACTCGATCAAGGCCATGAAGGTATAGCAAGACACAGCCGTCAACAAGTGCCACCAGCCGTGCAACTCCAGGAATATCCCCAGCGGCATACCAACGCGGTGCTTCCAGCGGGTCAGCGTCGAGCAGAAATTGACGTCGAGGTTCCAGAGGAAGTAGGCGAAGAGTGCGTTGCCTGATCGGAGATCGACGTTAGTGTTTACCACGAGAGACATCGTGGGTGGGTTGGGTCCAGCAACTCACAGGTTGCGAAACTGACTAGTGAAGACAGCTTGGCTTTATGAGAGGCCGGTTTGGTTCCACCCTTGATCAACCCGCGAGTCATATATCCCACCGTGAGGGACAGCGAGAAGAAGATGATGACATGGAGGACGAATTCGTCCGTCAGACAGTGGTAGATGATGAAGGAGCTCAATCCGACGGTGATGATGGCGGCGTTGCGGCGTTGCATTGAGGGTGGGCGCTGGAAGGTGAAGAGTCGGATCAGAACGCAGCCCATGGCCAGATGCATGGACATTTCGTCACCTGTTGCTACAAGTCAATCGTGCTGCGGGTGAGTTTTGGAGGCTGGAAGCTGACGTACCCATTTGAGTGTGGTACTTCATCGTGCTGTGGTAGATTCCGGAAAAGAAGCCGATGCCCATGAGGCCCCAGTAGGGAAGGTTCACTGTGGCGAAAGGTCCGACGCTCTGTCGCTTGTGGTGGTAGACACCGAGAAGACCATAGCCGACTGGTGGCAATCGTTGTTCAGCTGACTACTCATCAATATGCAAGACGATGAGCGGCGTACTGTATGCAAGACTGGTCAAAGTGTTGACAAACTCGGCAATGTACTTTGTGATGACATAGTCCTGGGAGGTTTCAGCACCACGGTGTTCTTGACTTGGCTTCAAGATTTTCGTACCTCCTCGCAAAAGCTGGGGGAACTCTGTGTCAGTACTGTTCAGGTCGGACAGGAATGTGGATCGGCCTACGCACTTGACGGCGGACGTTTGTTGTCCCCAGTAAGGAAAGATTGAAGGCTCCTTGTAGGGAATGGATAGGAAATCCATGATGATGGTGGAATGGTTGCAGCTCTTCATGGGCGAGGTATGTTGGAAAAGGGCCGAAGAATCGATCGTCCGAGAGGAAGGGATTGATGCAACGGAGTAAAGGAATCGAAAATGTCCCGTCCCCCAACCGACCGGGCGTCAACGTGCCAACGCGGTGTTCGTGCGACTCAGACAGACGTTTCTTTTTGCGACCGCGCCGTGATGGCAGTGTGCGGCTGCATCTCCACGACCAAGTGTATACGTTCAGCTAAACAGCATCGGGTCCCAATCTGAATGGCTCAAAGCACCGCCACAGGCGAGCTGTGTCGTATCCAGTGCAGTAGATGGTACCTTTGTCCTGGGGTTCAGAAGTGCAGGGGTGGAGGAGGAGCCAAGAACCTCCCTTGCATGTGATCAAAAAGCGGAAGAAT
>AFIY01000232.1:0-18290 GCA_000223825.2 Zymoseptoria passerinii SP63 | reverse complement strand
AGATATAATAGACCGTATCTAGTACTTTATAGAACATAGTACTAACCGTTATCGGCGAGTAGTAGTAATTCTCTAAGGAGTCGCGATACCGGTCGTTATATACTATAAGGTAAAGGAATATAATTAGCTAATATAATTAGCTTCTCTTACCTATTAATAGACCGGCACTTAATAGTTATAGAAGAGCGGTCGCTAACGTATACGGTCGGTTACGTATATACCTCAATATAGACGAGAAGGGCTTCTTTATTAGTATACTTTAGAAGATAAAACGCGTATTTACGAAGGCGTATGTATAGTTAGGCTCGTTTATTAGCTATATTTAAGGCGGTAGTCGTAAGTAGATTACGTTAATAGCGTGTATCTATACTAATCTAACCTTCCTTCTACTAGCATTAATCTATAAGGTAATAACTAGAAACATCTAGTCCTTATAGCTCTAATTTAATATACCGCTTATAACCTCTTAGTATTAGTCTCTTCGGTCTCTTAGCCGCCTATTATAGTATAGAACTATTACGCTATCTTTACTAGTCTAAAGGCCTCTTAGCGGTTATAAAGCGTAAGAATTAGCTACTTAAAAGTAAATATAATAGACTATATAGTTCCCTTAAAAGTATTAATAGTAGTATTTAAGGTATCTTAATAGCTAAGGGGAGTAGTAAAGGTAGCTAATTTCCTTTAGCCTTTAGTATATATGGTAGAAGTTAAAAGCTATTTAGAAATTATAGATATAATTAATATAATAATTTTAAGCTATTAAATACCTTACTACGACAACTAGTTGTAACAATATGGATTATTAAAGAGGTTATGGAGGTGGAAGGATTCTCTAATTGCGACCGTGCACGGCTCTTCTAAACTTTATCGAGGTCGACTTTTTGGGGGCCAAGATGGCAGCTTGCGCCACACTTCCATGCCTTCAGGCTTCAGCTATCGTCACAAGCTCGTGCCTAAGAGACTAACACTCTCACATCTCTTCCTTTCACACTCACCTCGAACGTCGCTTCAAGCTGTTCCGCGGGATCACACGATATTCGCTCCGCCCTGTCCGCGACACGACTACCCACTCGGCCTCGAGGCCATGTCCTCGGCTGGGAAGACCGCGCCCAAGCTCTTCCACGACTTCCTCGTCTTCGATCCTCTCAAAGTCCACAATGCGAACATCCTCACCGATATTTCACCACCTGTCGGTGAAGGTCCTCCAATCTCTCCTGGATTAGGCTCATGTAAACACGACTACAGTACAAAATGGAATCAGACCATCTCTCCCGCGCTGGACGAAAGGCCACAGCGAGGCAGCCAATATAAAGCGGCGGTAGTGTGTAGGAAATGCAGGTTGCATGCAGATGTTCACATAGCATATCTCGATGATGCTACGAACCCATGTCCAAGAGCAGACTTTCCATTGCATCACTTCGTGCGGCGGCAGGAGGAGGATCAGACTACGCAGAGCCGTATAGTATACGCATGGGTGTGTTCGGCTCCAGAATGTCGGGCACGCCTGAAGACAACGTTTCGACTGCCGAAGCTCGAGCAGCAGCAAATCAAGCAGCTCACCGACCCTGCCTCCCTGCAGAGCCGTTTCGCTGCGACTTTCAATGCTGATCCAACCAGAGAAGGCTTGAAACTGGCAACGCCGATGGATGCGCTCGCACGATTGCGAAGGTATCTGAAGGACTGCTTGAATCCGGAGCACACGCGGCGAACGTTCCCAGCCAACAATAAGCGATTCATGGAAGCATTCGGTGTAGGTGGACAAGACTGTGCTGAGCTGTTGCAGAAGCTGGGCTTCCGATACCAGCCTCAAAGTGGAAGTGAGATCGATGGCACCATCCAGGATGCGACTTGGACATTGCCAAACCCCCCAGAGATCTCAAACCGCTGGCAGGCTGATGGCGAGAGTCAACGCGAGGCTCTTGAGGATGTCGACGCTGAGCTGGTCGCATGGATGTACGAGCTGGGCTCAAGACTGAACGTCGTAAACCCCGCCAGTGTTGAAGGATGGCCTGCGGATCGCGATGTGGAACGGCTTCTTGCAGCACAAGGATGTAAGCACGAGCCTCGACCCACATAATTTTTGTCAGGTCGTACAAGCAGCGGCGGACTGACAACGCGCAGACAAACGGCATTCGTCACTTCGACGCGCAGCCGTCTCAAACGAAGATCTCGCGTATGTTGATTCCGGGCGAAGATTCTGCTGTTGTCCATTCTCTAACTTCAGCCAGATACATCGCGTCTCTCGGCGCGCAACCAGACTTTGCCGATGAGCTGATATTGTTCGCTTTCGACCGTCAATTGGAGTGCGATCCGTCCGGTGCTTCGTACTATCTTGGTGAGATTGATGGTCTTGGTCGTCAAGCGTACAGCACTGACCGGATCCTTCAGAGTGTCTTCAGGTCATCACAGCTGCACGCGGCACCGAGCAACTGCAAGTCAAAGTCGCAACACTAGAATCCCAGGATTTGATCAGCCGACGAGATCTTACGAACGCGTATCGACTACTGAATTGCGCACGCACCGAATCTGACGAGCGGATACTTGGCCTGTTCCAAGTCCGTCAAAGCGATACAGGCCCGTCAGGACAGGAAGACTTGAAACAAGCGCTGTACAAGATCGGCATGGCGCGGCAGAGCCAGAGGCTCATCAACGCTTCACGTCTGACGATTGAGACATACGAGGATGCTTTGCTGTGGATCGGAAATGGTGTTGACAAGAACACGGCCGACGAAATGATACTGGCAACAGCCGTGTCGCAGGTGAGCTCTGCATTGCAAGAGCTTCTCCGCATTACGTCGACTGACTCTCTCTCAGGGTAGCGAGCAATCGAATGGTTCCGAAATGGCCAAGAAAGCGATTTCCATCATCGCAAAAGAGCGGAGGAGTAATGTCCTGAACAACTGGCTACTTGGAGGAGGTGATACGAACGGACATCAGATGGGTGTCGAAGAGGCACTGCGACATCTAGGCGTTTCAGAAAGCTTCGCTACCCTCGACAAAGAGGTCCTGTCAACCGTCCTTGCAGCTGCGAGAGTCGATCGACCCGGTGAACAGACCGACAAAGCCATCGCAGTCCTCGAACACGCAATGACATCCTCGACAACTCATTCCGCAGAGACGTGGCCGGTAGGCTTGACCAGCCATGGCAACACTTGCTATCTCAACAGTCTGCTACAATACTACTTCAGCATCAAACCATTGCGCGACATCATCCTTGATTACGATCAATACAAGCTGGACACCGAGCGGTACTCGGAGAAAGATGAGCGTGTTGGGCAGCGTAGGATATCGATGGTCGAGATCAAGGGTGGGCAGAGATTTGCAGACGATCTCAGGTTCTTGTTCGAGCGCATGATCAAGGATCCTCGAGAGCACTTCAAACCGGAGGAAGATCTCGTATGCCGGGCATTCCTGGAACCGAAGGATTTCGCTTTGCTGGCGTCTAGCATCAGAGAAGAGCAAGCTGCTTCGCAATCCAATGGGAAAGCCCTGGAGGCTGCGGTCGATGAAAAGCTTTCGGACGAGACCAACACCATTACGCCAGTCGAGTCCCAAGGATCCCGACAGTCCGATGCCAGCAGTACAACACTTGTTGGAGATGAGATCGCCGAGATTGATGTCGTCATGGCAGATGCAAAACCGCCCACACCGCCGGCGTCTCCCAAGCTCATTGAAAAGCCCGAAGATGCTCCTCCACCCCTGCCGCCTCGGCGATTCTCCACCGCCAAAGAACAAGCCCTCGAGATAGCACAGCAGAACGCAAAGTCGCAACAGGATGTGACAGAAGTGCACGACGGCATCATGTTCCGCCTGCGCTCTGGCATGATGCCCAAGGGTGTCGATGAAGGCGGTGAACAGCAGGACGACCTTCGCGGCTTGTTCTCGATTGGTTTGGCTGAGACTGCAGTGCTGAAAGGCGTGGATGGCAAGCAGAAAGACCTGTCAGACTCGAGCATTCAACTGAACGTGCCCACCGAACCGACTGATATTTACTCCGCTCTCGACGCTATCTTCGACCTGCAGTTCATCGATGAGAACTCAGCTGGCGGCGCGATCGAGACCTACAAGACCATTCGAAAACTTCCACCTTTGCTGCAGATCAACATTCCGCGCATCGGGTTCAGCGAAGCACGAGGCGGCGCATACAAGTCAGAAGTGACCGTCAAGCTCGAGGATGAGCTGTACTTGGACAGATACACCGACCACCATCAAGCTGATGTGCTTCCACGGCGCAAGGCCTGCTGGGGATGGCGTAAGCAGCTGCAACAATTGCGACAAGAGCAGTCTGCCCTCAAGAAGACGCCAATTGATCTTGATGGACCGTCGGCAGTGACAGAAACGGCCAATTACCTTAACATGGTTGGTGCAATGGACGATGAACTCGAAGACATCGGCGTTGGCCGCATCGATATCCCGAGCGAGCTCTCATTCTCTCTGACTTGCGACGCGGGAGAGCAGAGTGCTCGTCTTGTCCAACTTCAAGATGAGATTGAAGCGTTGTCGAAGAAGCTGGAAGGTCAATTCGATGCGATGAAAGAGATCAAGTACTGTCTCGCTGCGGTCTTCATCCATCGCGGCACGCACGGTCACGGCCATTACTGGATCTACATCAAGGACTTCGCCAAGGGCATCTGGCGGAAATACAACGACGAGAAAGTGGAGGAGTATTCGAACGTCAGCGAGATCCTCGAGGCCAAGACTTGGGAGCATGGAACGCCGACGTACGCAGTCTACGTGCAGGATCGAGATAGGCTTGACATCATCCAGCCCGTATGTCGCGCCCCCGAAGCGCTGCCTCAGCCCGAGCAGACCCAACTCCAGCCAACGACCTTCAAGGACCCCGAACGTCCAAAGGAGGGATCCCTGCGAGGAGACTCTCCGACCTTGGTTCTCGAAGGAGGCACTCAACCATGGGATGAGACACGGCAAGTCGCAGAGGGCGGTTGGTAGTCCCACCGTGCTCAGTCCACAATGGCTAATGAGCCTCCCTCAACTGCAGCACTCAATCGGACATCGACACGAACGAGCCAGCTACGGAAATCTTCGAGCACGGACACGATCATGGAAAGTCAGATGCACCATCGAGCCCACTTGCATCGAAGCTCAAGCGCAAATCTGAGAGGGACCTACGGAACCCCGATGGCGACGGACGGCGAGTCAAGGGACGGTGTGATGGTGACTCCACCGACATTGCAGACGAACGGCGTGACAGCTTTACAGCGAGACTTTCTGGGTCTCCTGGCCAGCATTAATGGCTGAAGGGATGATGTTTTGCTGGGGATGAAGAATAGATATGATTGCGAAGAGCCACTGCACAGCTGGGCGGGAGTGGTCAGGAGCATGATTAGCGTTTAGCACGTCTTGCATTGCATTCTGTAGAAACCACGTATAGCCGTTTCAGCCGATCGTTGGCGAGATGTATACCTGCAGTCCACCACATTACTGTTGTGAAGACTTGCTATGGTGAAGCCTTACCATTGCGAAGCCCTGCCATTGTGAAGCCTTGCCATTGTGATGAAGCCCCATGTCTTGGCTTTCGGCTGGACGTCGGACAGATGCTCGCCCGACCTCTCGGTCATGTAAACATGCTTCACTTGACTCGACACTGTTCTCCTCCTCCACCACCCATGTTCCTGTCGCACCGACGGCAGCATGCATGAGCGATTGCTGTCCGGAACAGCGGAAGTATGGACGACGAAGTGTCGTATGCCGTCGAGAATGAGCAGCAGTTCTGGGCTGGTGGGTGACATCCCTTCGACATGCGAACTACAACGACTCCGCTGTATCGAATGTGCTTGCTGACAATCTTTCGCTTGGATATAGAGCTGGACGACATCGTCGCCGCGCCTCACGAGACCCACGAGCTGATCGACAATGCGCTGCGACTATTCCTGGGATTCACGACGACCTTCAAACGTATGCGACTTCACGAAACTGGGAAGCTAGGATAGGTCACAGGACACGACGGAGGCTGACACTGAGGCGAAGGGGAATACTTGCAGTCCGAATACGACATCGCGAGGTGCTGCTACAAGCTACTGGACGCGGAGCTCTGCCGGAAGAATCAGGACTATGTGAGGAGACAGATGCTATATTGCTTGCTGCAGGTGAGTTGAACAGGAGGGGGGCGACATACACGGGCTTGAGTTTGGAGATTGACACCATGGCAGGAGGACGATGCGGATACTCTTCATCTTACAGCTGCTGTGCTGCTCTTTGATGGGCGCGCCAATGAGGCTGCTTTCGAGATGATGCAGCAGGAAGCTGCTTTCCCGCGTCTCGTGGAGCTGGTCAAGGTGCAGCGAGACGATGATATGGGTTTGTACCGCTTGTTGCTGGAGCTTTTGTTTGAGATGTCTCGCATACAGACGCTGTCCAGGGACGAATTAAGTGAGTCTTGAGGGCGATCCGACAGTGGAGAACAATGCTAATCATCCGCAGTGACCGTGGACGATAATTTCATCCTTTACCTATTTCGGCTGATCGAGGAGCTGTCAGACGATGCCGATGATCCTTACCACTATCCTATCATCAGAGTTCTGCTGGTCTTGAACGAACAGTACATGTGCCTGGCCAATACGCCATTGTCGCCGGTCGACGGCAACATCACGGTCACGAACCGCATTTTGAAACTTTTGTCTTTGCATGGACCTACTTACATGACCTTTGGAGAGAACCTCATCCTTCTTCTGAATCGAGAGTCAAAGCTGGGACCGCAGTTACTCATTCTTAAGCTTTTATACCTCCTATTCACGACGCCCTCGACTTACGAATACTTCTACACAAACGATCTCCACGTTCTGGTTGATGTCATTATTCGCAATCTTCTGGACCTCGACCCTGGCAACAGCGACTCGGGTTCCGATGATAGAGACGGGCAACGAGCACTGAAGCATACCTACCTCCGCGTGCTTTGCCCATTGCTCAAGAACACGCAATTGGCTCGGGAAGGGAGCCATTATAAGCGGGAGGAAGTCCGAAGACTGATGTACCTGTTGGTCAACCGATCATCCGCACACTTCGCACCTGTCGATGAAACGGTGATACGTCTCGTCATTCGGATCAAGCAGATCGACTGGCTGCGGGAAGAAGGCGACGATCAAGACGACCTTGTCGAACAGAAATTGTCCGAGGCGACACCGGCCGACACGGTGGTAGCGAAGAAGCTCCTCGGAATGTCGATAGCAAATGGCGCGGTGAGCAGTCTCAGCGTAGCCGACGTATCCGCCAAAGTCGTGAAGGAAAAGCCGAGTGTTCCCGCTCCCAGGAGACGAAGGACGGCATCCAAAGCCGGCGGGAAGTCGACATCCAGCACCAGCAACGGCGCCGCGGTTGTCTCCGAGTCGCTCCAAGTCCCAACACAGGAGTCGAGCACCACCGCCGGTGTGGCAATATCCCGCGGTGACACTCGCAGCCCCTTTGCGGATGAAAACGCCGAGTCCTGAGTCAACGTTGAGCACGACAGTCACAGCCGGGACGGTTTGATATGGCCAGCAGGGGCCGCAAACAGCTAGCACTCCCTGTCTCCAGCAGTGACGAGCTCTTACCTGTGAGGTTCTCACAAAGGCCGGACCGCGAATCCGACCGGTGTCACGATGGTGCACCCTTGGGGTCGCGTCACTGAAATTTGTGCTTCCGACGAGCGCGGGAGGCGTCCATCATCGCGACGCCTCCGCACGAGATGGCTGCCATCTGTCAAGGCTTCGCGTGTGTTGCTCGCGGACGTGCTTGCGAAACGAGCCGTCTCAAGCAGCTGCCCGAGTACGCTTCAGAGATGGACTTCGCTCGCGGTTTTGCTGGTTGACAGTACTTCTTTGCGGCTTTTGCGGACGAGACGATTCCGGCTGAGGGACTTGAAGTATCTGAGATGTCACTGAGACAAGCTGTGGGCTATCATCACTTCTCCTTGCCTCACCCTGGAATGAAGACGCGCGCTTTACTAGCTCGAAGATTGGATCTGTGTACTGCTGCGAAGTCCCAATGCAGACAGGTGCAGCAAAAGGGCTCGTCACACTTCCACCACATCTGTCTGTGGACTGGCACGACGCAGGACTCGCCAGCAAATGCAATAATAAATAGCAGGGAAGCTTGAAAAAAGCTTGATAATGATCGACGGGGCCAGATTGTGGTGTCACACCGCATCTGAGGTCGCACGGTGCCTGCAGCCGACTTTCTTGGGAAGGGCTCGTACCTGGTTTGCTCACCCGGCCTTGCCTTGCATACACTGTCGAAGTCCGGATCTCGCAGCTTATTATCGTCGCTTACAACGCAGGCCGAAGGGTGATACGAGTCTATCTGTGGCGGCCGTCGCCGCGCGTTGGCCACATCTTCATCACCGCAGCACCTATCTACCTCAGTGAGATTCGTCCTCCTGCATTGACGATATCCCTGGTGTCGGGATCTGGAGCCGATGATACCGACTTCATGTATCGCAATCAAGTTCAAATGCCCGATATTGCTTCGTTCAAAAAGACTGAAACCTCGCTTCGTCGCGGGTCGGAAGGATGAATATTATTTGTGAAACTGACAAATTTATGGCAAACCATCACCTGCTTGGTTGGAACATGTCAGATCACTGTGCACAAGGACATCACAACATCGGCCACCCGCCTTGCGGGGAGACGTACCGTTGGCCGCCCTGCCGGCCGCCATGGAGTCGCACACGCAATCCAGACCTCACTTGAAGTGACAGAAGGGCACCTTTGTCACGAATCGAGGATGACACGGGCGCACCTCAACCAAATCCCTTGTCCTCTGATATCTCCCTGTGTCCAAAGTCATCAACGACGTGCATGGCTGACAACCTCGAGGCGGCGCGGGCTGATTCCTCCTTTCGTCATCCCTTGTGGAAAATGGATCAAGATGCGTCTGCTTCAAGGCAGTAATCGTATGCACGTCGCCGATGCTGCGGCCCGTCTGCGAGGACTAGATGGAGGCTGCCGTACGTTTGTCCCCACTGGGACCTGCGCACCGATATGGTTGCAGCTGGAACAGACCTTGGGTATGCAGCTGACACTGCGGGCGCTGCTGCACGCAAGGTACCGTCCTCGTATGACTTGGCGATGACTCTGTCATATGGGGTATAAGATGGATCTGTTTGCTGGATCTCTGGGCCTGTGTTTGGTGTCTTTTCACAAGCTCTCACTCGCTGGGTATCACTCATTCTTGCTTCTTGTTCATCTTCCTTCCTTTCAACGCCGACACTCTTCTACTGAACAAGCAGGAAGTCACTCGAAGGACAGTCCCTCGACATGAAGTCGAGCATCTCCGTGGCCTTTGCGGCCGTGTGCGGTCTAGCTTCTGCAGGTCCCATCATCGGTAAGTCTTGATGCTGGTGATATCTCCCGCAGCCTGAGCTGACGAGTCCAAAGCGCAACGACAGAGAGGTCCAGGAGGGTACGGTCCACCTCCGTCCTACGGTTCACCAGGATATGGTCCTCCTCCGCCTGCCTACGGATCATCTACGAGACTCACTGCAACCGGTGGATCGACCATCACTCTGTCCAGCACTTCCACCGCGGTGATCAGCCCAATCGCGCCCACCTTGAGCTCCTCTCTCGGATCTCCCATCGGTGGGTCCAACACGACGGCATTCCCGATGCCCACCGCTACGACCGTCACCTACACCATACCTTACATTCCCTCCAACTCCAGCATTGGATCTCCCGTCGGTGCAACAAACACCACAGCTGGTTCGCTGCCTACAGTCACTGTACCTTACCCATCGTCAAACTCTAGCCTGGGATCTCCAGTCGGCGCAACCAGCCGCTCTTCCCTCGGTCTTCCCACCGGATTCACCTTGACAACTTCAATCCCGCTGACGACTGGAGGTACCTTCACTCTCTCGCCAGAGCAGCCGTCTTCGACAAGCGATGTGACCATCACCGTTACTATCTCTCCCAATTTGCCATCATCTGGTATTCCGAGTGGCAGTCCGACCGCATCGGCCAACTACACCATTCCCTACTCCACCGGTTCATCGATCGGCAGCCCAGTTACAGCTTCCGCTCCGTCGTCTGGTGCCAGCACCGGAGGTCTCCCAACATTCACGAACGGGACGTCCACTTCCACTGCTACCCGCACCAGCTACGTTACCTTCACTCTCTTGCCAACGGGTTCGCCTGTCATCCCGAGCAACAGCACGGCCAGTACACCTTTCTCGCCCATCACGGCTTCTCTCAACGGCACTTCAAGTGGATTCCCCTTCCCGACTGGAACTGGCTCGCCAATCACAGCCTCTGCTAATAGCACTTCTCGTCCATTCGGCTTCCCAACGGGATACCCTTACCCGATCCTCAGCACCGGTGTACCATCCTCTCCAAGCAGCTCTTTGGGCTCGCCCGTGGCCGGCGGTAATACTACCACGTCTCCAGTCTCTTCGATCGGCTCGCCAGTCACCGCTAGCACCGGCTTGCCATCGTCTCCGAGCAGCTCTCTGGGCTCCCCAGTGATACCGGGCAACTCCACGTCTTCCGCCGCCATCACTGACTCACCAACCATCCCGACCGACTCCCCAGGCGGTACCACCACCGTCTTCGTCACCGTCTATCCGACATACAGCAGTGGCGGATACTACCCCATCACCAACACCTTCAACCCCAGCTTCAGCACTCAATCTCGCGTGCCCGGATCTGTCACTTCCTCCGTGTCGCCTACCACGATCACCACCGTGACCGACTTGGAGACCTTTCCCACCATCCTGCCCGAGTCGACGTCTTCTGTGTCTGGGTCGGCAATCGGAGACCCAATCGGTGCCTCGAGCACGATCACGGCTGCTCCGCCAAGCGGGACTGGTTTGCCGGTTCCTTTCCCGAGCACGGCGTACGGGTACCCTGGGTACGGCGCTCCGCCAGCCTACGGAGTCTACAATGGCTAGGTGTGGAGTGATGTTCGACGTTGAAGATGTGTCGAGATACTCGGCGTTGATGGGCAATGATGGTGTTGTTGAGGTTTCATTTGGGTTTGGGTTCAATCTTCACGCTTTTCAGAGCGGAGAAGTCATTTTCTAGAGCATGTGCTTAGCCTTCGGTGGCCATTTCGAGAGAACAAATACACGACGACTTGCGAACCTTCACTGTCTTCCTGCTTGGTATCCTCAGCATAAAAGTACGGTATTCAATCAGTTCTGTTGAATTCCTTCCCACTCTCTTCTCCAACCAATCACTCCTCTTTCTCCTCCGCCCACCAGCACCACATCAGCACAACAACAGTCTTCAGCGCCACCGCCGTCCACAAAGCCCCCGTCATGCCAATCTCACTGTGCGCCCAGAATCCACCAATCACCGCTCCAAACAACAACAAACATGGCGCCAGCACTCTCCGATTCCTCTCCGGATTCTCCCTCACCCCGGCGAACAACATCTCATCACTCGCCAGATCACAGTAAATACTCGTCAACACCACGCTCGTCAACGCATTGAACTTCAACACTCTACTAATCACCGCCTGTCCCGCCGACTGAAACGCAACCAACGCCAGCGGGACGGTCACCCAGACCGTGATGGGACCTTTGGGTGTCGTACTGGGTCCGATGGTGATCATCACCGCGGCGATGGTGACCATGATGAGTTGCAGGGTGTATGACGAGACGACGACCCAGCGTTTCCGAGGCGAGAAATAGCGGTGGTAGCGAGCGAAGAAGAATGAGCCGAGGAGGAAGAAGCCCAGAGAGGTGGAGGCGCGGATCCAGCGGTCGCCTTCGTGGGGGGCGACGATGCCGGAGCCGATGTAGACGGTGTTGCCTGCGGGAAAAGGGTGTCAGGATTGCAGGCTCACTGAGAGGGTGTGGTGTGGTGTGGTGAATAGATGTGGAACTACTGTACCCGTCTGCATGCTCGCGAAACTTCCCCATGTCAATACACTCGAACTGTCCAGGATTCCCGTGATGATGTAGCAGAAGAGCAAGGCGACGTCGCCCCAGGTGTTGCTGACGTTCACGTTGAAGTATCGGTGCGTGCGTCTCGCGAAGCTGGGACTTGTGGATTTGGCCAGTAGACTGGCGCTTTCTTCTTCTTCGGAGGAGGAGTTGATAGTGCCATTCTGGTTGCCAGGCACGGTACCGTAAATGCGATTGTTGGACGCCATTATTGTCGGGATTGAAGATGCAGTGAGATCTTTCTCCGATAGATGATGGATGAGTTTTGTATATATGAAGGCGGCAATGGCGGGTGCTGCGGGGAGCCGGCAGATGATGTTGTCTCCCGAGTATCTTATCTTCTTCACCCTCACTCATCTTTCACTCCGATTCTCGTGCTGACATCCATCAATACTGACTGACCTCAACCCAAGGAGAGGAGGAAAGTCGCCCGGTCAGAAAACATCGTGTCTAGGTGATAGGTGAAAAAAACACCACGACGGCGGGATTTTAGACAGCAATGCTGCAAAGCCAAAGCCATACAAAGCACCACGCTGCGTTCATTCGTTCGATTACGTCGGCTAATGGAACAGAAGAGTAGAAAACTACTTCATCGCTCCCGCCGCTTCAATCCAAAACATGACGCTCTTACGCTCTTCCGTCACGAGAACATCATGCGCTGAGCAGACCGACTTCGTGGCAGAGAAATGACCTTCGGGACGGTCGCACTGTAGCGACGAGCGTCAGCGTCCGTCGGCAGGACTGTCCACAGCTTTTTCTTTTTCTTTCTGTCTTTTGCGGGAAAAGGTTCCTTCAATTCACCGTGCCAGGTAGACACGCAGAGACATTGCAAATTCCATGCTGTTCGCCGGCAATGTTGCAGCATTGTAAGGTGGACGTGCGAGGCTCGTCGTCGTCGGCGGCGGCGGACGCTATGCCGACTCCGCTGAGTATGGCGAAGGCGAGGGCGATTACTTTCATGGTTGTGGTGGAGATCTACACGACCTCGAGTCGCTTGGTGGTCAATGAGGCAGTGGGTAGTAGAGGCATACCTGAATAGATGGTTGCTGGCGGAATCGCCTTGTTCTTCTGGCTAGATTCAGGGCAGTCCTTGCTCGATTGACTGCACGTGAAATGCGACGACGAAAGTCCCTGTAACATGGTCACCGATGTCATCGAATTGCGCCGCTCAGCTCTTTGCTATACAAAACCTTTGTCTTTGTGATGCTGGCCCTATAGACATGACCTCTCGGGCCGTTCTTCTGGCTCGCCCTTTCACAGACCTCGACATGTACGAAGCTCTTGTCCGGTCTCAACCAAGTCTCGACTCTGCGTTGGAGGGAGTTTCTACTCCATGCATTTGGTGTATGAACGCATCGGGTTCGTCCGCATCTACGTGGTCCCCTTGCCAGGTTGCAACTTGCAACTTGCAAGCGATGCATGATCCTGGTCAGTTCGACGTTGAAATTGCCCAGCTATCCTTGCCATCAGCTCCGCTCATACCGGAGAATGCATGCTCATGCGAGCAACGTAACGATACTTTGAACCTGACCTCTTTCGGATCATATCATGCGTGAGAAAAGGGAGGAAGAAAGGGGAAAGGCGCGTGGGTGATACAAGACTCTGGTCTCGCCTCTGGAATTTCTTCTGTTCTGTTCCTCCTACGCACACTCCCTCATCGAACTCACCAATACCATCCACAAGGTACTTGCATCCGCCCCTGCAACTGCCACGCTCATACGAGGACCGCACTACCAGAAATGGAGAAAGAGAGGGGAGCCGCGAGGGGTGATCATGAAAGGCTCTCTTCGGGCCTTTCTCGTTCCTATTCTTTCAAATACGACTTTTATCGACTTCCTCAACGCCTTCCACAAGATATCTCTTCTTGCATCCGTCCCTTTGGCTGGGGTCTCGGCGATGCAGTGTCATGTTGATAACGGTGCGAGTCGAAGCGTAACTCCCGGTTCAAAGGAGGGATGGGGAAGGAGTCTTTTTGTTCACTCGACGTATCAGGGGAGGATCTCGGAATCTGTACTGATCAAAATGGTCCTGCGGTAGAGTGAAGAACATTCATCCGAGGCAATACAAAGAATTAGCTTAATCGCACATTCGCCCGGATCCTTTGGTTGCAGCCAGGTCTTGCATTGTTCGGACAGTGGGCAAGAGGCATAGACAATGAGCGAGGCATCGACTGTGCAGACATCCTTCACAGAGTGAGCGAAGAACACTGTGGACGCAGTGGACTGTGGTAGCTGTTTCTTTCTCGATCAGAAGGCATTGCACAGGGATGTAGGCCGGCAGGAGCCATCAATGGGGACGGTGATCGAAGCATGGTTCGGGCATAACGACCATGATACAGCATGAACCATCTCAAGAGGCTCGGCAAATACCATCGTAACATGCGGTTCTGGTATCAGTGTACAAGGTAGCTGCTCAGAACACACCCATCTTATGACCTTTGCTCCATTGCCTCGTGCTATCATTCGTGCAATCCGCCGCGGACCTCACGCGCCAGGTTGTATGCTCCAATTTGCGATGCTCGCCGTGAGAAACTCTCCTTTCAAACGTCCTTTGAACAAGACTGCAGCCACCTATTGGAAATGTGGATGATCTTCGGAGCGTTCGGCGCCAGCTCAGCCTCCGCTCGAAGAGCAGCCAAGATCTTCCCTCGTAGCTTGTTGATCTTCACAGTGGTCTCGTCTTCCATCAAGGCCGTCTCGTCCTTGTCGCCGACCTCGATCTGCTCAAAAAAGTCGCACGCCACCTGGAGTACGAGTCTCCTGGGGCGGGAGATGGACAACAGTCCAACGGATGGAGCCACGTCGAGGTGGAGGTAATTCAATGCCCGTATTGCCGAAGCGAGGAGACACAACCTCACGGAAGTGAGATTTAGATTGAACGATCTCAGCCAGGTCCAGTACTGAGATAGATCGCTCCTGTGGGTCATGAACATCTCGTCGGGGTATACCGGAATTGGGATGTCTTCCAGGATTCCGGGAATGACGAGGTGTCGAATGTGCGAGATGCCGTACTTTGGTAAGCCTGACAGGGCAGTCTTGTACAACAGCGATTCACCGAGTTAAGGGAAGCGCACATGAAATTCAGTCGTACTGTACAGGACTGGCATGGCTCCCATGAAAACGACGCTGTTGGTGTCGAGTATTTGTGGCCATTGGACTCGGTACATGGACCCTTGAGTCGCGGACCTTCCGTGTCTTTGCGAGGCCCGTGATCAGCGCACTCTGAGCCTTCCGAACCAGGATCCATCAAGCGTCCTCCGTTGACCAGGTAACCATAGATTCGCATGCGCATCTCTGGAGGAATGCCCATGAATGAGGCTTGAGAGTATTCCTCGGGCTGGTGTGCCACCTCGGTGGCTGTGAGAACCTTGTCCTGCTCCATGGTGCTCGGCGGTTGGGGAACACTTTTTGACATGGTGTCGCTGTTGGACCGTGCGGGTCTTGCTGGCGTGAGTCGAGGTGTGTCCATAGCGGTCTGCGGTGGGCGAAATGTCGTTGCCAGCACCGAACGTTCGTGGGCGATGCGCAGTCGTGGATGGTGCGGAGTTGGGGTGGTGAGGTTGTCGAGGTGACGATGCGCTTGCGGACGTGCGCTTCGTTACCAGTTGCGCCAGACCTGCGTCGTGTTTGTGATGAAGTGAATTTTCCTGAGTTGCGCTTGTGAACTCGATCTTGGCGCGGTCTTGCCTGCGACCGAGCGAAGATCATGCGTGCAGCCGGCGACGGTGACTGAAGAAGGTGTTCGCAAGTGATTGCAACGTGAAGCCGATGATGAGATGGAGTTGATGAGGAGATGAAGTCCGCCAAAGAGCTAATAAACGTCAGACCCTGCCGGACTTTCGCCGAGTGAGGTGAATGAAGCAGGTGCGCGCGCTTGAGGGAATTCGCGACGGGGAAATCTCACTTCACAACCTGAGAAAGAACTGACACTTACAGAGGACAATTTGCAATCGCAGCCACTCACTTCACTGACCACAAGCACCTTGAACGCTCGAGAAGAGCTCTGAGCCTAACCCTCAGTCCAAGTCCTTCCCATTGTCAAGCCAATACTCCAAAGTCCACATGGCCGACCATGATAGCGCTCACCAAACCGCCTGCTGCTGCTGCTAATCGAAGTTTCCGAGCCTGCACCCGGGCGTTGAGTGCTGCCATCAGCTTTCTTCGGATCTCTGTGCCAGTCGTGCTGGCCTCAATGACACCCGGTCCCACCGCCATCACCATTCCGGGAAGGAAACACGGCACTTCTAGCTTAAGGTTAGGAATCTCTTCACACGCGAGAGAGAAACGACATCCTGCGACTCTTCTGCCCGGAGTTGATGGCTATCCCGATCGCGAGCCGATGGTACGTCAATGTGGACGCGAACGTCGTGGGGCTTGACCGGTAAGGTAGACTCCAGAGAAATGGGACGGCAAGAGATGTCGCCCATTCCCTTCTTGTGGGTGGTCAGTCCCAAAAGGCGTCGCAACAGCCAATGAGCACCATTCGCTTAATATGCGGGTTACCATATGATGGCAGTCTGGGCGCTACGACGGCAGGTCTGCCCATCAGAGAATCGAGGGTTCTGTTCGCGGACAAGCAGACGCAAAGTTCCATCGTACTCTCGAGAATCGGTATGGCTTCGCCAAACAGGATCTTGTTGACAGCAAGTAATCCGTGGCCAGACAGATTCGATGCAGGGGCACTTCAATCGCCGCCGTAGTCGATACAAGCGAGTGCCGTTGCCAGTGTGGATTCAAGTATGGCCTGCTGAGTCGATGTCCACAATACGCCCGGCGCTGACGAGATAGCTGCATAGTCTCGGACGTAGCTCGGTCGGCTTTCCCATCAATGAAGGTTGCGGCCGTGTGTTCCTCATGTTCGTCGGACGATGAACGCTCTATGCCCTCGCCCAACGGCGAAGCGTCCTTGGCATGACCGGTTTAGAGAGCTGCGAGATGACCGCCGGTCTGGTGTAGCGACAGGATGCGTCGACGGTAGAGCTGACAAAATCGAGCTGGTAAAAGTTTGGAGTCCGGAAAGAAGTGGCAGGCAAGAAGAACGACATCAAAGCAAAGTCTGCTCTGCATGTTGCACAGCGCTTGAAGGATGAGCCCAAAACTTGAGCTGCTGATAGCCGAAGTCCTAACACGGCAGTCCGGATTTTATATACCAACCGAACTGAATGTCTGACGTACCTAGTCTGGCCGCTGTAATGGGCGTCTTGAGATGAGTGAAATGAAGCGGACGATGCTGCCAACCTCACGAAGGCAAACGCTGAGCACAATCGAGTCGTCAATAGCACAAAACGCATAGAGGGGTCATCTCAAAGGTCAACCTACCAATCATTCCACATCGCCGTCTTGTCGCACCTACCCAATCCTCCTCAGCATCAAGCATAGAACTTCAGGCACTTGTTCTCGTCATGTGCATCCTTACAGACAACACTGCACGTCATGTTCCCGCACTTCATGCACTTCACCCTACCCCAATGTCCGCAAATCTCGCAGAACTTCCTGGGCGGTGGTGCTCCTGCTGGTGGCGGCTGGGAGCGAGCTTGGTTATAGGTCAACGGTGGAGCATTGATCAGAGCCTCCAGCTCGGCTTGTGTCGGTAGCGGGTCGTTGACGGAGTCTTCATCCATGACCTCAAGCGGTAAAGGTGGAATCTCCTGCCTCTGCAATGCCGGTCCCGCAGAAGAGGAAGTCGGAGCAGGACTCGCACTCACACGGACCTCCTGCGGCGGCTTTCTCCTCGCCAACGGCGTCTTACTCGCTCTCTGTGTCGTCGCTACCGCAGCAGTTGCGGTCGCCGTCGAAGGCCCATCTCCTTCAATGTCCCTCTTTCCCGTGCGTGCGATCTCCGCCTCTTCGTCATCCAGGTAATGCGCAAACGTCTTTCCACTCGCGAGAATCTTCTTTGTATTCGGCGTCTTGCCAGCTTTCACTTGTCCGCCTCCTACGCTTCCACTGCCATCCTTCTTCGCTGCTGGGATCGCAACTCCATCGCCTCGGACGTTGTCGCTGTTCAGCTCACGGATCTTCCGCTCAATCTCCCGCTGTTGGCGCGCGCTGAGGGCTTCTTTCTGGCTGTCTGTCTGTCCGATGCCGGCGTTGCGGGCACGTTTGCGATTTGTGGTTCCCCAGTTCTTTGCTGGGTCGGCGGATGGTCCTGCTACGGCAACCCAGGCGAAGCCGGGAGCTTGTCGGGTCTGTGTAGTGGGAAGTTCTTCGATGTAGGGAGTGCGGAAGCGGAGTGGTCCTGATGCCATGCTGGGTAAGGCACGATGGAATGCAGGCAGGTTGTGGATTTTGAGGCCAGAGGTCGAGGGTTCTCAGGAACTAGGGATGCTCGGGCCGCGCCTTGGATGGTGGCCCATATCGAGTAGAGCCCTATCGCCGTCTAGTTATGTTACATCGTCGCATTAATATCGACCCCT
>AFIY01000233.1:0-144685 GCA_000223825.2 Zymoseptoria passerinii SP63 | reverse complement strand
ATAATCCTCCTTTATATAGTTAATAACTTGTCGCGGCTATAGAGAGTTGTTTATTTAGCGCTCTTCTTTATAGGTACCTCTCGAGAGAGGAGTAGTCGTCGGTTAGCTAGCTAAATTATTCGTAATTATTATACTAAAGGTAACTATATATTATTCGATCGTCTTAAATATACGCCTATCTTCTATACCTACCTAGTTATTATCCTCCTTGTCCTCCTTACCTTTATTCTTTAAGCCGCTATTATACTTCTTCTTAATATACTAGTAATATACCTTTTAGATATCTAGAGTCTTATCTATTAGCTTTTTAGTATATATAATATTCTCGCTAAGTACTACTCCTCTAGCATAAGGATCTCGTCTCGAGCAAGATAGAAGTAGCGGCTACGTAGGCTCTATAGATATTATCGATAAAGTAGTAGATCTCGAAAAATTCGAAATGTTAGTAGGGAATTAGCAGTATACTTAGCGCCTACTTTAGTATTAGTAAACAAAGCTAGCTTAGTGGAGTTATTACCAAGATTGGCCGTGCTGACTAAGGGTTGGCAGGAACGTTCATATACCGAAGTTGTCTAGCGCGTTGGCAGTGTACATAACGGAAGCGGGCGGTAATGTTTCTGGGCAACCCTTGTGGCTGTAAACGAGGCGACCACTCCGACGCTCTCACACGCCGTATACTCGATATAATCAGACCTGGTTTTGATCCTTGATCCTCGTGTTCTGGGAAATGACAAGGCGAATCTCCGCACGCATTCGCGCAGCATAAGAGCGTCCAGTTCCTGTGCTCCAGGCGCTGGATATATCCTGACCCCAACTTCCTCCTCGCGGCCTCCCAAACCCGCGATCAGAACCAAGTCTTCAGCTTCCACCGACTGCACCGCCTACACCAATTCAAACTCCCAAGCTGGTCATTTTGATCGACATCCGACTTGCTCATCTAGCACAATCCACGATGCAGCTCACTCCAATCTTCATCATCGTCACGACCATGTTTGGCGCGGTTCAGGCGCAGGGCCCGGGCCGGACACAGCGACGGCCTATGCAAACCAAGCTCAGGTGGTGCGATGGAGGCAAATACGCCGATAGCGTGGCCCACTGGTGGGTAACCTGTCGCAACCTCGATGGCGAGCCTATGGGGCCCGACGTAAGATTCACCTTCCTCTGAAACGTCTCCAACCCAAGGCAAGAGCTGTTATGTTGACGACTTTTCTTCTAATAATGCAGGAATCCAGTTTGTATAAGTGCTGCCTCACGTATACCTCTGCACTGGAATACGAGAAGGAGTGTGTCTTTGACGGGGGCACGATTCATACACTGCCGAATGACCCCGACCATTGTTACACCTAGTGATGGAGGAGGATCAAAGCGAAGTACGCCAACGAGATGTGGAGGGATAGAGGAGAAAGGGAGAAGTTGGTGAATGCTTTCGTACGCAAGCACTCGAGGAGCGCAAGTCTGCGGTTTTCACTACAGGTATTATGCTTGCTGTTACTGTACCTAGGTTCACATCATCATCGTTGCTCAAGATTTATTCCACGCGACTGTAGTGTAGATGTCTCGACTCCTCTCGAGGGAAATCCTTCTAGCATCATGCTTGCTGTTACGTTCATGTGGATCCTGGGTTCGACCTTCGTTGCTTGGTTGGAATCTCAGAACGTCAACAGACCTAAGCCCAGACCTGGAACCCTCGTCGCCGGCAACTTCGCTGGTGAAGCTCAAGCAATCAAGGTGTGGCTCGCTGAGAACACGAGGCAAAACGTGGAATGGCCGCCTGTCTTTCGCTCGACCTTTGTTCCCCGCATGCAATCAAGTAGACAATCCACGATGCAGCTCATCACCTCTCTCCTTATCGTCGCCACCGGAATCCTCCTCGGCGCTGTCCGCACCGGCCCTCAAAATACGGAGCATCGGTGCTGCCAGGACCACAAATCCTCCGACGCCCTCTGGTCTTGAAGTCTGTCGAAATATCGGTGGCGATGATGTAAGAAGCATGCCCCTTTGTCATGGAGGTCCGCTGTTGAGAACAGTGATGCGTGCGAGAATCGTTTTGCTGTAGTATCCTATTGTTCCCAGTATGCAGCTCGGCGAGGAACGACTGCTGCATTGACGGCAGACGCTGTCTCCGGCTACCATCAGGCTTAATTCGGAGATGGCGGTATGCATCAAGAGGATAGAAGACCTGCGGTGGCCAAGACCGTCCTGGATTATCAGGTCTTCGCTCATATCGCCTTGTTGAACGATTATCGCCATTTCTTATGCATCGTTTTGTTCAGGAGGACCGGGCGTGGCTGAAGCATGTGATACAGTGTGGCCTCCACCTCCAAGCCTGAAGTAGTATCTGGCCCTTGAAGACGACATCGACAATTTCGAGCCAATGCAATTCCGAAGATAAGTCTCTTCCTGCCGCAAGCGGATATTGATTGAGTTGCAGCCGTCAGTATCACTTCTTGGATGCAGTCCTTGGGTTGTCCAGCAGGGCAAACGATACCGCCTGCTGCGATGGCTAACAATGTAGGACGCTAGCTGTCCATCTATTAGCAAGATGTTCTGGACTGACCTGCACCACGCCTCACCACACCTTCCATGGACTCCCACTATAGTCTCTTCCTCCCAACCTCCGCCTGCGCCTTGAACCTCAACCCTTCACAAATCCTGCCATACGCCTCCTGCAAAATATACAGCGGGATCAACACCCACAACGCGGCATTGAAGAAAACCAGATAGATCCACTTAAACATGAAGTTGGATGTATCCAGATTGTCGCTTCCCGTCAACCATTCGGGAGCGAAGGTCATGAAGCCTCCATATAATTCCGCTGTCGCGAGTACGGTCATCCAGAACCAAGCTGAAGGCTCCTCTTTGCGGAGAAGGTTACAGATATAGATGGCTAGCGGACCGCCGATGAAGACTGTGAGAAGCTCGAGACTCTAGAACAGACTGTCAGCGAGTCGTAGACGTATTGAAACTAGAGAGCGAAGGCTGTATGGCCAACTCACAATTACCGTGAGATCGGTTCCTGCCCATCGTCTATCCGCCTTAGAGTACTCCATCCACAGCTTCGCGAACGGATTTGTGCCATACTCTGATCCATACACCCGATCTCTATGGCCAAGGAAGTAGACATTCGGCGGAAGATAGGCTGACGCCGACCGCAGATCTTTGGGATCGACGGTGGCATAGCTGAAGAAGCAGTTGTAGAGATAGCTGCCTTCGAGGAAGAAGTGGATCAAGGCGTCGAAGGCGTGCCAGATGAACAGGAAACGGGTTTGATTTGTGGAGTATTTTTCGAGGAGGGCGAGGGAGGAGAGGGAAGCGGCCAAGAGGATGAGAATGGTGGAGAGGAGGGAGAGTATAGTCGTGGTGCTAATTATTGAGGGCACCTCGTCGAAGGCAGACATCTTGAGGAGAGATTCGCTTGTTGCAGTATGTGCGGTGTTCTGTGTAACAGTGGATGGAGTGGTGAGGTCGAAGTGAAGGTAAGCCGCTCCAATGGCCCGTGCACTTTGCTATGCTAGGCTCCTTGTATCCTATACGGGGCGTGAGAAGAGCAACATTCGAGTGCGTAAAGAACGTCCGAATTGCTGCCTCAATCGCTCTCCTTCATCTGTGCTGTTCTACGTGCAAATTTTGTAGGCCTGACTCCCCAATCTAGAACGCCTGCAATGCCACTTGGGTATAATTCCCGTCCGAACCAGTGTAACCACATTATACAATGCCAATTCATTCTCAAGTCGTTCAAGGTCGCCAGCTCTCCAGATCCAGCCCGCATATCTCCATTCGTTTCTGTGCGTACTGTCCATATAGACTCGTCCACGCCCAGTCTGCTCCCTTGTTCTTCGGCCTGGCTGCCACTTTATCTGCCCACGGCACATCATACTCAGGACCAGGTAGCTTCGGATCCGAGAACCGAATGTATGCGACATCTTCCGTAAAGCTGGTCTCATTGAACTTGATCCCAGCCTCGACATCATGAAGAACTCCGACAGATCGTACGAGAGCCGTCTTCTCGTTGCTCGATGCCAATAAGATAGGATTCGGGAATAGACTCGCAAGGTATGTGTCGTTGAAACCAGCTGCTTCCTTAAATTTCAGACCAGCTGAGATCTCGGCATATGTCGTCTTCGATGGCTGGAGAAGGAAGAGATCCTCGGAATGCACTCCATCATTCGTCGATGTATCGTGCAACATCGCAAACGGTGTACTCTCCGTGAAGCCAAGAATCGCATCCAACGGCTCTGCGTCGAGCAGAAGTCCCGGCGTCTCGATGTTCAGCACGCGATCGAAATCGCCGTACAGCTCAAACGCACTGGCCAAAGAATATGTCTCGCTCCCGTCGGCGCTCGGAACTGGGTCCACGGGATGTAATTCCACTTGATATCTCCTCGCAGCCATTCTCATGAGCCTCCTCGTGCTATCGAGATATGGATCCGAGACGTCTCCCTTTTCCGCCTTCTTTTGCTCTGCCCACTCCTTCGGGAACAGCAAGACTCTCCGTGCCGGCGATCTGAGAGTATGAAGATCCGCCAACACCATTATTGCACCACAGATATCGTGGTGATTTCGCACTAGTTGTATGTGTGCCAGCCTCTTCCAGTTGATGTTGGCGCCCGCGCTGTGAACATCCTTGTTGAAGTCGGTAAATGTGACATGGCCTCTTTCGTTCCGGAAGAATCGCGACTTTGCGAAGTCATTCGCGCCTGGGTTCGATGGATCCTGGACCGCTAACGATGGCGGTGCTTGCGGTATTCGTGGTCTGATCGCGTCTTGGAGTCCTCGGACGGACTGTTGTTGATACGCGTAGCCCGATAGGAAAAGTAGACACGTGAAGAAGATGACAACTCCGGAAGATACGACAACGGAGACTTGCGACTGTGTCAAGAGCATATTGATATGAACATTGTGAGGTTGCAGGATGTTGAATGGTCGTTCTCTGCCATCAGAAAATGATGCCCGGAGGTTGGTCGTGTGCATTCGGTGCTAGGGTGCGATTGTCTCCATGGGCAACAATCTGGAGTCGCATGACTCGCGGATCAATCGTCCGGTGCAGCTTTGAAGATTCAAGCTCACTTTCACAATTGACTCCAGCCACTTCCAACGTCCATCATGGCGCATCAAGCAGACGCAAAACGTGCATTGGACGAGCGCGGATACTCTGGTACCCTCATCCGTGGCGATAATCCTCTCAAGCTCTTCGAGAAGCCGGTCCGCGACCGCATCGTCGACTCATACTACTGGAAAGAGCAGTGCTTCGGACTCAACGCTGCGACGGTCCTTGATCGGTCGGTCGAACTCACATTTCTCGGTGGTACATATGGAATCGCGCAGAAGCCGACGCCATTTCTCTGTCTGGCCTTCAAGCTACTACAACTCACACCGGAGAGGGAGATCATCATGTACTACCTCGAGCAGGCCGGAGAGGAGTTCAAGTACCTGCGGGCACTGGCAGCATTCTACATTCGCATGGCTTGGGAGAAAGACGAGGATGTCTACACGACGCACGACGCTCGAGCCGTATCTGGCCGACTTCAGGAAGTTGAAGCGGAGGACGAGGGAAGGCTGGGCTCTGACACATATGGATGAATTCGTCGACGATCTGCTTGTGAAGAGCAGAGTATGCGCGACTACACTGCCTAAGATCAACCCGAGAACTTTTCTGGAAGACGAGGATAGACTGGAGCCGAGGGAGAGCGCCTTGGGAGAGGAATTGGAAGAGCTTGATCGAACAGACGATGAGAACGGTGGCAGTGGAAGCGATGGAGAGATTGAGGAGGTCTCTCGAAATGGTCATACAAACGGCCATGCTCGAAGGTCATCAAGCGGGTCTCGGTCTCGGAGTGATGGCGAGATGAGTGATGCAGACTAAGCCGGTAATTTCAAGCGTGTCACGAGAGCGATATTTCAAAGCAGAGGTCATCCTCGCAAAGTCGAACACAGCTTTCCTCGACTATTGCATGCCAGCTGCGATTTACGAGCCCTGAGTACGCATGCATCCCACATGGGATGCCTGGACCAAGCCAATGCCGCGGAGCTCTTCGCCACCGCTCGAGGAAGCCTGCAGCGAGGCTATACTCTCCGCACGACTGCAAGCTTCTCGGGGAGCACATGAACCACGACGATGAGTCTAATGCGGCCGAAATGAATCTGGTATTACATACTAGAACCGCCTCGACATTGGATACGGAGGATCACATGTTGTCATACCACGGGACAAGCGCAAGACGCCGCGGCGTTAATTGAGCAGGACGTCTACACAAGATGTCAGCTAGAGTAGGAACGCGGCGAGAGTGTCCAGCGGGTCGGTCATGGTGCGAACGAATTCTGCGTGGTGTGAAGCGGTTTCGACAAGTCAGTTATGATCTGTCTTGTCGGATCTGGCACTCGCGCCGACAGCACGACACATCAGCATGAATGGAGTAGTCAAAGGGTTGCATTGTGCAATATAAAGGCCTCAGCGTCACCTCCTCCATTTCAACGATGCCTACGAAGGTCGGCCAAGCATACAAGACTTTAGCGTGGCTTCGCGGTCTTGGAGACCACCGACCTCGAAAAGTCAATCCGACAGCCTCAACCTCGTGCTCAAATGGAGCACTCTTGCTGGTCCTTGGCAAACAGCGTGGCTTCTCTTCTATACTTGAGGCGCGACAATGCACACAGCCACAGGGTTTTGCCAAGGCGTATGCCAGGCCTGAATCGAAGACCCATCCTCGACTTCACCTCAACATATGCATCTCGTTTCCTTCATGTCGACTCAGGGTGACATCGAAGCGGCGACGCCTGTCCTTCTCACATCATGCCTGGTCTTAGGCGGAGACCACACTGGATCGCGAGCACGATCGACTGCTTTCGAAGAGATGGAGCTTTACGACCTGGACGACTTCTACTGCAAGACTTGAGAACATATGTCTCAAGATGGCCGACGGACTGGAAACCCTTTAATCGGCTCATATTCGCCAGCGCCGTCTACGTCTTTTTCACGAACCTCCTACCCGGCATTACGTTCGCGGCAGATTTGTTCAACTTGACCGGGCAGAACTGGGGAGCAATCGAAATCGTCTTTGCGACGGGACTCTGCGGCATCATATTTTCACTCTTCAGCGTGCAGCCACTCGTCATCCTCGGTATCACAGGGCCCTTCAGCGTCCTGGCGGAGACAATATACGAGCTGTGCGAGAAGTCGTTCAACATCGAATTCTTGCCATTTATGGCGTGGTGTTTGATTCATTCCGGATGGATGCACATTTTACTAGCCGTATTTAACGCCCACGATTGGACGATGATGTACGTTACTGAGATGAGCTGCGAGGTCTTCAGCCTGCTTAACTCCATCATCTACTTTCACAAAGCCATTCAAGAGCTGGAGCGAGCGCACCAAAATCTTAGCCTCGCCGGCTTCCTGTACTCCATCATCGGAGCAGTTGGGACCTTTCTTCTCGCCCTCTGTCTCAGCACGGCCGAGAAGTGGCCTCCTCTCTTCCACCGATACATCCGCACGAGTCTCCGCGAGTACGCCGCAGCTATCGCCATTGTCCTCTTCATCGGCATACCCTACATGGGTGAGCTCAAAGACCTTGACAAAACCACTCTTTACACCAGCAGCTCTGGTTTCCGACCCACGAGTCCTGCTCGTACACACTTTTTCGTCCGCTTCTGGGAAATGCCCGTTGCCTGGATATTCGCCGCCATCATCCCGGGCTTCATCATAACCGTGCTCTTCTACTTCGACCACGAAATCAGCAGCATCATCTGTACCATCAAACGCTACGGTATCAAAAAGCCCACAGGCTACGCGCAGGACATCTTCCTCCTCGGTGTAACGACAGCTATCTGCGGTATTCTCGGCCTTCCGCCAGCCAATGGCCTCCTACCACAAGCTCCCCTGCACTCCGAGTCCCTCCTCCACGCCGTGAACGACGAACACATCGAGTCGATCACGGTCGACGAGTACGGCATCGAACACACAATTCAAACCCCCGTCCAACGCGTCTACGAACAGCGCTACTCGCACCTCCTGCACGCCTCCGCGATCTTAGTCTTCATCTCACCGCCCTTCCAGCACGTCCTCGGCCTGACTCCAACGTCCGTCTTAGCCGGACTGTTCATCTTCATGGGTCAGCAAAGTCTCTCCGTCAACCCGATCCTGACGCGGTTCTTCTACCTCCTCACTCCAGCTTCGGAACTACCACCGCTTCCTCCTGGAGTGAAGAGTTGGTGGCCGGTGCATGGATACACGGTGTTTCAGGTGGTGATGACGGTGGTGGTGTTCATCGTCACATTGACGGTGGCGAGCCCGGCGTTTCCATTGATTATTGTGGCGCTGGTGCCGTTTCGGTTGCTGGTTATGAATCGCATGTGGGATAGGGAGGTGTTGCGGTTTGTGGATCAGTGGGCTTGCCGAGAGGGGAAGCCGGAGGATGAGGGATCTGAGGATCAGGTCGTCGAGATTCGGAATGTGAGGTTGTCAAGTTCGAATGCGGTGGAAGATGTCGAGAAAGGAGCTATTGGTGCTAGCGCTGGTAGCACTGGCGCTAGCAGCGGAGTGGACGTTGACGAAGGAGGGAACAGTTTGAAGCGATAATAATTTTTGTATTCGATTCAAACAACTCATTCTATGCACTAAAGATCCGTCTTGACTATATACACTCAATCCAACAATTCGTAAACTCCCTGCAATATGTCCCACCTTCTACCTCGTTGTAATCCTCTGCAAATACCCCGAATTCCGCATCAACCACCCACCCACCACCGCCGCCGTCGAAACCACACCCAACAACGTCAACGTCCGATCACTGACCAACGTCTCCTCCCTCACGCGTCCCACGTGAATCTTCTCCTTGACACCGTTCTTCCCGCTACCCTCCACCACGAAATCGTCAAACCTCACATCCTCCACCAATTTCTGATATTCCACCACCGTGCGACTCCAGTTGTTCGTGATCAGCCCTGCGTCGTTCTTGTACCAGGAATTACAGTTCGGATCATTGAAGGCGGAAGTGCGGAGTTCGGCTTGGATCTCTTCGTTGAAGGCTTCCAGCACGTCGGGTTTGGGGCGCACGCTGAGGGCTTTGCCGCGTTTGCGGGCGTCGAGCACGGGGGCGATGAGGCCGTTGATGTAGCGGGATTGCGCTTCTGCCATTAAAATTATCGAATTGTGCCCAAGGTTGGTATTCGGGCCATACTGGAGGGAGAGGATTAGTTGAGGTCTTGCGAAGACGGTTCGGTTGTGGGACGTACGAGCATGGCGAAGTTGGGCATGTCCTCGACGGTCATGCCGTACAAAGCTTTGGCACCATCCTTCCAAACGTCGGCGATTGGATGGCCGTTTTTGCCGTAGAGCTGGATCGGGTGCATGAAGTCGACGGTCTTGAAACCAGTGGCGCAGACGAGGAGGTCGAAGTCGGACAGGTCGACGACGTTGCCGCCCTCGTCCTTGACCTTGACCGAGTGGCCGGATATACTGTCGATCGAGCGGGTTTCGAGTTCGACATTCTCGCGAGCGATCGCAGGAAAGAAGTCGTCGGAAATGATCTATTGGGGGAGAAATTAGGCTATCAACGTGGATGCGGGTAACCCTTGTGCTACTCACGATACGCTTGCAGCCCAACTTGTACGTTGGCGTGAGCTTCTTCCACAGCTCAGGCTGGTTTGGCAGCTGATGTTTCGTTAGATCATCATCGAAAGACTCTCCATGCCACGCTGACTGACCTGTCTCTCCATCAACTCCTTCGAGGCGTCCGTGAACATGGCGGATATCGGGGAATTGCTATCGCTGATGAAGCCATGGGTGGACTCCCGGAAGTCCATCTGAGCCGCACGCTTTCGGCTCATGACACCGGGCACATACTTGTAGATCGTCCGCCATGTCGCCGAGACAGGTGCGTCTTCGCGCGGAATGACCCAGTTCGCCGTCCGCTGGAATATGGTGACCTGTTTGGCGACCTTGGCGATCTCGGGAAGGATCTGTACGGCCGTGCACCCTGTGGACTGATCAGTAACGAGACTCTACTGTCGCTCGCTTGTAACAAAGTGCTCACCATTGCCCACCAACGCAATCTTCTTGTCCGTCAGATCATACGACCAATCCCACCTCGCACTATGCATCTTCTTTCCCTTGAAATCATCAATCCCCTCAATCTTCGGCCACTGCGGCAAGTTCAATTGTCCCACAGCGCTAACAACAAAGTCGGCCGTGATCTCGTATCCTTGACTATACTCCGCCTCTTTGCTGCCCTTGGACGTCTCCACGCTGACCTTCCACTTCTTGTTCGCATCGTCCCAAGTGGCATCTTTGACCATGGTGTTGAAGCGGAAATGGGGCAGCAGCTTGTGGTCCTGAGCGACATCTTGCAGGTAGGCGAGGATCTCTTCTTGGCCGGGATACTCTCTTGTCCAATTCGGATTGGGCATGAAGCTGTAAGAGTAAAGAGTGGACCAGACATCGCAGCAACAGCCGGGATATTTGTTGTCGAGCCTGGGAGAGGGAAAATGTTAGCAACAGATCTCGCCGGAAGCCACCCTTGTATGGCTGCTTTGAGACACTGGGATCTAAGCGGTTCCACATACCAGGTTCCTCCCAATCCTGCGGACTTCTCAATGATGATGAAATTCCGACACTTGTTGCGTTTCAACAGGTCAATGGCTAGACACATGCCAGAGATCCCTCCGCCAATAATGACCACAGCGGCGTTGGCATGGTTCTTGTTGCCGACCGCCACCTCGGGCCAAGGCATCTCGCCGTCCGACATGGTGAATGTGTAGGCAGGGTATATAGGCGATCAGGGTGTTCAATCGATCGAGCTCGGTGTAAAATCGGTACAGCGGCCGTGCTAGCAAATGGTATATAGAGAAGATACAGTCGTCGTGGTAAACACCAGACAGATCGAATGCGGACGAGGGAAGATCTTGTACTTCCACACCTCTCCAAAGCTCCCCAACTCCGAGCGGGGAAGAGTGTGGAGTCTGGCGTGTGGGGGGGCATCAGCGTCCGCTAACCCTATCGGCAATCAGTTCCGAGGGACGTTCGAAGGTAAAAACCTTCCTTGTACCTACCGCAAAGCAGGTCGGCCGATTGCTTGTTCTCAGCATACAGCTCAGTTGGATGCCGTTGTGAAAGGACGTGGATGTCGTCAGGCGGTTGGCTGTCTTGCCGACGAAACCTGCGGAGTCCTGGGGCGCCAACAGCAACTCTCCCGATTAGCGTAGCTGTCTCATGGACGGCATGCCCGCTCCCTCGAGCAATGATCGATACCCCTATGCAGACCAACTCTCGTCTCCACATTCTCAGAAACCTTGCTGCCGCGACCACTTCTCCCTCCATCCCTCAAAGAACGGCGATTCCAACAACGTCGCAACCTCCCAGCCCTCCTTCACTATACCCTTCCCTACTTGTTCCTCCGCCCAAGCCTCCAGCGCAGGCAAAGCTACGTGCTGCGTGTACCAAGCTCCCTCATACTCCATGATGCTCTCCTTCCCCTCCCTCGAAATCTAACTCACCAACGCCGGCACTCCAGGTTCATCTCTGAACTCCTCCACCGGCGTGAACAGTGCTTTGAAATTGAAAACCACTGCTCCGGTAAGTGGGAGGCGGCGAAGGGTCTGCCAGTCGACTCGAAGGTGGATGCGATCAATCGTCAGGTCCGGATCTTGAATCTTGCGGTCTACTTCTCGCGGATCGCCGGGAGGCACGAACAGCGGTTGGTCGACCTCCAGTCCCCAGGACCCTCGTTGGACCGGTCTGTCCGTGGTCATCTTCGCGAAGAAGCGGTCCACGGAGAAGCGTAGCTTTTCTTCGCAGTCTGGCACCGGACTGTGAATCTCGCCGATGGTTTGGCCAAGTTTCGTACCCAAGCTCCAGCCTAGAGCGCTGAGAATGATGCCAGCGCGGAATGTGTAGAGACCTGTTGTAGGATCACGGAGCATGAGGGCAAAGTCTTCGGGAATATTGTGGGAGGAGGGCTAGCATTGGTGGTGTGCTCTGGAGGTCCGTAGATGGTGAGAGGATGCGGTTGTGGAACGTCAAAGTCGACATGTCAAGGTGGAAGTAGTGAGGATAGCGCGCGCAGAGGTATTGGATGACCATCTCCATCAACTCTTTGACGGCTGGCTCGGCGCCGGGCAGAACATCGAGTACAGAAGGTCCGTGCTGTTCGTAAAGCGCGATTCTCTGTCGGATGGTCGCAGTGTAGTTGCGATCGAGCTCTCACCACCAATTAGGTTTTAGTTTGGCAGAAGCTGGTAAGGCTCGTCAGTCGTTGGGTTTATGGTCTGTATTGGTTTATGTATGGTATTGGACGCATCACCCACCCATTGTCTGATGATAGGCTGCCAGAAGGTTCTCTGGTCAGCACGTGTACTCTGGAGTTGATGCCGGACCTCACTCACCCCATCGGAACGGTCGATAAGGCCGAGGCAGTGCCTGGTCCATTACAAAGTCGATATACGCATCCGGCAACGGCACTCCACTCAGCTTCGCACAGTCCGGAAAGTCGCCGAGGTGCTCGATCTCATTCAAGGCGAAGCCTGTACGTGTGCATTTCTCAGCGATCATGGTCGACTCGGGCGTTCCTTCACCAGGCCTTGTTTGACTCGTTCCTGCTGGCGATCGTACTAGTTGCCGAATTGCGCCTTTGAGCGAAGCCAGAGAACACTCGGCCATAATGTGGCGCCGGCTGGGAGGCCAAACATCTGCATGCTTCGGTGGCAGTTGGTGCCCTATGTTTAGTCGGTCAGATCTCTTCTTGATCTTGATTGAATTCTCGTCTGGATCCGTTGAAGTCGAACCTTTTGACCTTTCGTCAGATGTTTTCAACTTGATCAGTAGGCTGATGAGTCCCGCTGAACAGACTGCAAGGAAGGGTCATATCAGCCCAAACACCATGTTGCCCGTCATCTGAAGCATAGCAAGACTCGGATTCCGTGAAGACTAGGAGCTTTGTGTTGGTGTTGATCACGAAGCTGGCAGTCACCCCACCTGCAGCCAAGCTCCGGTGTCAGCTCAAGGGAAGGTGCATTTGAGCAGGTATCTCTATCACAATGTGTAAGCAGAGATATGGTGGACATTCAAGCGGACAATGCTGGGAATCGTAGCGCTGTAGGTAACTCATCTACAGCTGCGGCACTTCGGCCAATCCGTATGAAAGGCCTCCTCAAAATGTACCTCTGCTTGCGCTACCACATTGCGAGCCAACCCAAAAGTAGAGCAACTTGCAAGGTCAGCCAGTGTCGCTTACTCAGACCCACTGTACATGCCATCACGTTGACAGCCCAGCAAGCAAGGCAACCGCTGTTGTTGCTTTGCAACGATATCACGTTCGCAATCCCACCCGCTTCTGATACTGCTTCACCAGAGTCGTATCCGCAAAGCTGCGATAAGGTTCCCATGTCGTTTGCTTGAAGCCAACCCACTTGACCTTGTACAGCATCGTCGCCTCCTTGCCAGGGTGAGTTCGAGGATCTGACATGTGATGTCCCAATATGGCTTCGACTTCGTAGCCGCTTTCCTCTTCGTCGCTCGAGATGGTTTGGACCTGGTTTTTGATCGGGCTTGATTTCTGCGCCGGTTGTGGAACAGGCTTTGCGGGCATCTTGAGTTTCGATTCACTCGAGGCTGGCGTTGATCGAGGAGCATTCTTCAGAGGGCTCTTGGGTGTCGGTTCATTCGACGCTGGCGTTGCTCGAGGAGCACTCCCCACAGGGCTCTTGCCTTTCGATCTGTTCGAGCCCATCATCTGTGGAGCTCTATCCAATCCAACACGGCGACGGTATTCCTTGATAACAGATGGATCGAACGAGTCCGCCGGCTCCCACGTCAGCTCCTCATATCCTTCCCACTTTGTCTGGTAGAGCATAGTCGATGGCTTCCCAGGATGTGTCCGTGGGTCACTCATATGGTGTGCCACGATGTTCTCAACCGTCCATTCGCCTTCATCTGTGCCATCGCCAGACCCATCACTCTGGCTGTCATCTTCGCCAGCGTTACCTCGTGACGCCTGCGAGTTCATCATGCTGTTTTTCGGCGGAGTAAGCTTTTGAGAATTTGCTGCACTCTTAGCTGGGCGGCGAGAAAGTGAAGAATCGGAATCCGAGGTCGACTCCTGCTTCTTGCTGGGACCGGAGAGGAAGGAGGCGAGAGTGATTGGTTCCTCCGATGACGACGTAGACGACGTGCGCGGAAGGACTTTGCTTTGTGAGGAAGGCTTCGGGCGTGAAGAGAGCTTTGGCGTGATCTGAGATGGAGTTCGAACTCTCTGCGCGAGATCATCCTCCGAGTCCAGATTCACTCCCTGGACCTGCTTCTTCGGAGTTGCGGCAACTTCTTGCTTTGTGCTTGTTGGAGGCAACGGTCTTGTTGGTCGATCATCGCCAGAGGATAACTCGGAAGTCAGCTTGACTCGCTTCGATACACGCTCGTTGCCAATGCTCAGTCGTTCCATAGAGCTTGCGGGTCCGCTTCCAGTACTTTCTTTCTTGGGCGCCCACGCACCTCCCTCTGCCTCATCTTCATATCGCCAGCCCAGCGGCATCAGCTCACCAGTCTGCGGGTGCCGTCTCCTTCTCTGGCGCTTAGCCGGAAGGTGTAGAAAGTCTTCGTTGCTGATCGCAGATCGTCCTGTAGGGGCCGGCCGCACAATGGGACTCTCCTTTTGAACGGAAGCTGGTGGTTCTTCAGGTGAAAGCGGTAGCAATTCTCCAGTCTCTGGGTCCCTCTTCCGTCTTCTCCGCTTTGAGGGTTCCACGCCTGGGAGTAGCTCAGCTGCGGATCTTGATCTGTTACGAGCAGGCTCCTCCTCGGAGCTGACTTCAACGCCGCCCTCTTCATCACTCAGCGGCATTAGGTGACCAGTGACAGGGTCTCTCCGACGCCTCCGCCTTCCTTGTCCGGGTAATTTGAAAAGATGCTTGTAAGTCGGTCGAGCGCGACCATGTCGTCCAGCTGCGACCTCGCCTCCATCATCAGCACTAGATTCCGCGCCAGAGTCCACCGGCAAGACGACGCCCTTTCGCCGTGCTCTCTCCTTCTGACGTGCTAGTTTAAGTTCTCGATCCGCTCGATCTGCAGCCTCTGCAATGGCCCTATTCTTGCCGTCTTCCTGGAATTGCTGATTTTCATATTCTTCCAGGGCATAAGGCGAGACGTAGGTGAGAATCTCGTTCAATTCGATGCCGGGAATTTCAATGCTGCCCAGCATCACCGTGTAAGTAACTTTGTCTTCGGCGACGCGACCAACAATCCGAGCATCTTTGGCATTGCGCGGAGCTTGTGTTGAAAGTTGGACCGGCAGAGGTTCGTCTCCGTACTTTCTCGGATTCCAGGGGATTTTACGCGCTGGCGATCTGTCAATCACCGGGAATAGAGCCTGTCGTGCTGGTGGAGGTTCTGGTGATGGTTCTGGAGAAGTCGACAAGTCTATGATGCCCGACACCGGCAATGGTGGTGGCATGATGGCGAATTTGCCAGACGTGGTATGTTGAAGTGAAGTTCGGTGACAAGCATAGAAGAAATGAGAACATTGAAGTCGGTCGCGTGGAAATTAAGACTCGTAAATGACAAAGACGCTAGCCTCGATTTGTAAATACATTAGTTCAATCACATCCCACACATGTCCCGAGTCCCGACCTCCATCGTCTGAATACCACCACAACAACAGAACGAGACTGCGCTGCAAAGCACCGAAGTCGGATACGCATATGGCGAGGCATTCAATTCAGGCGATGAAGCTCCACAGCAAGCCTCAATCCTCTCAAGTGCGTGGATCGCTCTCCTCCGCAGCGCGTGCCGTTCACAGCCTCGAAGGATTCAAAGACGATCTTCAAGACGAACCCCATGACGTCTGCGCCGCCTTGTCGTAGTGCAGTACTGTGGTACACCATTTCCATTGGACGTCACCTCCGCTAAGCTACAACTTGTAGGTAGATATACCACTTTGAGGCCGAGCAGGTCCTCCTGCTGATAGGTGGAGAATCCGTCGGTTGTGATCTGCTGACCCTTTCCGACTGCGCCCTGGACCAGACTGTATATAAACACCCTCCTCAGGCCCCGTTTTGAGTAAAGCCTATGCAACGTGAACTTCACATCTTACACCTGCCTGGGAAAACAAACAACATTCATCGAGAACCAGTACAACATCCACCGAGAACCAGTTGAGATCCAGTCCTACGTCATCCCCTACAACAGCAACCATGTCCGGTTCATCATCATGGAACGTCGAGCCCCTCTCCTTCTCACCCAACACCAACACAATGGACGAGAAAGCCATGCCATCCGAAAAGGCGGCCGCAGCTCGCGCCAAATCCGCGCTAGTCATGGACGCGGTCAAACGAGGAGACATGAAGGAAGCGGATAGACTGATGGGTGAGCAGCAGGAGACGGGCACCAAGGGGCTTGTGCCGATGCAAGCCTTGTTGAACAAGTAGGTCTTATCGTGGCGTATTCGACTTGTGGTGGAATGATGGAATGCTGACATGTCCGGCTGGAGGTTCAAGGGAAAGAAGGGCAAGGACCAGCCCGAGGTCCTCCTGCAAGGGAAGAATATGGATGGCGATGAGAGTGTGTATAGTGTAGACGTGGAGAAGGAAAAGATCAGCGCGAAGGGTGAGGCGTGATGTGGTGGCAATCGATCGTGATTGATGAAGGAGGAATTGCAGCATGATCGTGTCAATGCGGTGCACGAATTATATGACATTGCCAAGTATGGAAAGACCTGATCATGGTACGCAGCTCGTCTCCGTGCATGCATGCTTCCATCAGAATCTCAGCGTTCCAAGATTTCGCACCGTACCCGATGCAAGAGAACACGGCCGCAACCTCGGAAGTAACGGCACGATGTCCAACCTTCCATGGAAACTTTCAAATTTTCATGGCGACCGACCACTTTTCCTGGCAAAGCACAAGCATAAAAGAAATCCACACCTCACCATCCTTCCCAAACATTCCTCCCACTCAATCACAATCACCATCAACACTTCACCGCAACCCAACCCACCAAAATCTTAACCTCCAAATACCTCACCGCCCCTCGCGCTCGCCCCATCAGCCAGCACCGAAGCCCACCGCTTCTCCCTCCACGTACACCCCCACCACCTCCTCCTCACCACCCCGACCCACTTACCAGGCTCACTTTCCCAGATCCGCCGCTTCTCCTCCCCCCGGCACTGCGCCCCCTCCCAGGCCCTTCCCGGAAGACGGCGAAGACACGTCCTGGGGCCCCGGGCATCCAAATCCGCGAGAACGACTGCAACGATTTCGACCACGAGGGCGGTCCCTTCCATTCGCACTCGTACAATCTGGCGTCACCACGCCGCGGGCGTCCACCGTCCGAAAGACAAGACCTGCGACTGGCTCATCATTCGCGATTCCGGCTGCGACGGCGTCCAGAGCGCCAAGGGTGTCGAATGTGAGTTTTTGACCCCACCCCCTGTGTCCCTCCCACCCGTTCGTTCGGTTCCCCCGTCTCGGAATTGGAAGGGGCTTGCTGATCGGGGTTTTCGTGTTAGGTGGGACAGGATAAGAGCCATGAATGCCACAGCATCGAGGAGGGTAAGGAGGGGAGGGCCGTGAAGAGTTTATGCCATTAGAATACTGGTGGAGGGTTTAGAGTGATGGCAAGCTGCGACTTTCTGTTAGCAGAGAAGTAGTCGATTTGCTAGCAGTCCTGACGCGCTCAGTCATTGGTAGAGGGAACCTCATGCTCAACAGTGCGAACAGAGGGGGTGGAAGGGTTAGACGTGATCAATGGCTGCTTGTTCGGTTCAAATAATGCATTATCAAATAGGTCTGCTTTCCTATGCCTGTCTCTCAAAAGTCCGGGAACAGCGCCCTGTGTGGATCATCGCCAGTGGCGCCTGTAATGTTTTGTTAGCCTTCAGTGGAATTGATCATCGACTCTCTCTGAAACATACCATAAGCTTCCGTCTCCTCGGGGTACTTATCGAACAGACTCGCATCACCCGCACCACCCCTCACAGGCGGCACGTACGGCGCGTCGATGTCCTTCTTCGCAAGCCGATCCCACGTCACCTCGGCGAACCAGGCATGGTTCATGACATCCTGGCTGCCGCCGTGCAAGTTGCCCAGGCGCTTGGTAAGGTCGGCGGTGATGAGCTTTGAGAGCAGGTCTTGTGCGTCGGGATGGATGTACGGCGGGTACTTGACGCGGCCCTTGAGGATGTTTTCGTAGATTTTGAGCGGTGAGCCAGAATCCCAGAAGGGCGTGAAACCTGCCAGCATTTCGAATATGAGGATGCCGAGAGACCACCTGTGGGTTGTGGGTCAGTAAGGACGTCCGCGTATGCAAGGCAGAAGATTAAAACCCACCAGTCCACACTCTTGTTGTAGCCTTTGCTGCTCACGACCTCAGGCGCAAGGTAATCTGGTGTTCCGCACAGTGTCCAAGTAATGTCTGGCACTTCCTTTGCGAAGCCAAAGTCGGTGATCTTGATGTGTCCGTGTCGGTCGAGGAGCAAGTTCTCTGGCTTCAGGTCACGATAGATGATGTTCATACTGTGTAGGTAGTCGAGCGCGATCGTCACCTCAGCAGCGTAGAACTTGGCGACTGGATTTGGAAAACGCTGCCCCATATTGTTAGCCTCGCATATCCACCCGTGATCCGTTCACCATCACACAACATACCTGAGACTTCCTCAACAAGCTGAACAGCTCACCTCCTTCGATAAAGTCCATGACCATGTACAGGTTCTTCGCATCTTGCCATGTGCCCCACAGAGTGATGAGAAACGGATTCCGGCATCGCTGCAGCATCTTGCGCTCATCGTTCGTGTGTTCCACCTGCTTCATCTTGTACACCTGCGCCTTTTTCAACACCTTGACTGCATAGAATCGCGAATTGTGCTTGCTCTGAACCAAATGCACGCGCCCGAAGGATCCAGTGCCGAGCGTTCGTGAGATCTGGAAGTCGTTCAGGGTGTATTTGCCTCTGGTCTCTCGTAGCGGGTTGATGGTTGGCGCCGTTTTGCTCACGTTCACCATTGGCACGTTCTGCTGGTTCGGGTTCTGCCCGTTTTGCTCGTGAGCAGAGTCATGCTGTGAGCCGTTGTATTGCTGCTGCTGGACCGGCTGCTGCTGAAATGCCGAAGGTTGAGGTGATATGTTCATCGGATCGTCGGATTTGGCGTTTGAGCTTTGTGAAGCGGTTGTGTTCTGCTGTACGCTGTCTTGGGCAGATGCCTGCTGCTGCTGCTGCTGCTGCTGTTGATTTTGCTCTGGAAGAAGGTTGCTTTGTCTAGACAGGGTCTGTGATATTGGCGAGCCGATTGTTGGTGAAGTGGGCGAAGCGACCTCGTTGGACCCAGTGGAGTCCTTGGTTCGCTTCTTCTTGAGAAAGCCCAGCGACGGCATGGATGTGGTGTCCGGCCCTTCTTTCCTCTTTTGCGGCAGGCAAGAGTCAGGCTCGCGGCGGAGGCTGGGATCGTCGTAGCTAGCCAATTTTCCTGTGTTCGGCGGCGGCGTCGTGTGCGCCGAGGAAGGTGTAGGTGGAGACAGAGCGGAGTGAGGGAGGATGCGATGGTGTCGTGTAGATGCAGACTGCAGTAGAGCAAGGAGGCACGATCGCAATCGCTCGGCAACGAATTGGGCGGGCAATCTGTTTGCGTGCGGATGTGTGTGGTCCGGAGCAGTGCCCACAGTCCGGACAATGGGACGATTGTCGGGAACAGTAGGAATGGCGGCGCTGGGCAGACGGGCTGGGTCGGTCTGTGTGGTGCTGCTGATGATGATGCGCCGACAAGCCAGTGGTCGACTGTTCGATGCGGTACACTTGGGGGGGGGGTCGCTATTGGAATGAGAGCACCGTTACCGGTCGAACGCGACGTGTGGGGGTGTAGTGGAGCGACGATGCGGGCGGAAGAGGAGTCTACCAGTTGCAGAAGAGGAGGTGAGAAGAGGAATAAGTTAAGGTAGGTTAGACTATGATGAGGTGCGGAGCTGCAATGCGATCGGTCGGTCGGGGAGAGGTGGGATGGGATGGGATGGGAAGGGAAGGGAAGGGAAGGGAAGGGCCGATGCTTGCTGGGCTGCGGCGTGGACCAAGCAAGGAAAGACACAGGCTGGAGCTGTCGTCTTCCGGTACCGTCGGTATAAAATTAAAGATATTCTAGCTGACTGAGGGGGACTGATGAGGGGATGGTCTAAAAACATGTCGCCGTCTCCAGTATTCTAGTTATTATTACCACCAGAGTCACCCCGCAAAACAGCCGACTCCACATTCCGAGGATGTCGTCAATGGCGACCAATGTCTACATGCAACGGATTAATCGTATACACACATTCGACTGGATATCTCGCCAAGTTCGGTTATCATTCATTCCCCTACATCTCACGGGCATCTCACAGCTTACTTCCCTTCGACTGATTCCTCAACTCTTGCGCCTTCTTCAACAACGCATACATCGTCTGCAACCTGGGCATATCCAGTCCCTTCTCCCTCGCCAACCGGATCGGATTCCCCAGTATCACCTCCAGCTCCATCTTCGCTCCCTTCTCCCAATCACCCACCCCACATACTCGGCCGACTGCCACTGCTGTTCTTCCTCGTCGAGTTCAAAACCTGTTCCGCGCTGGCGAGCTTGGACGGTAGAGGTTTGCCCAGGACTCTCGGTGCGGTTTCCAGCACCTCGTTCATGATGCCAGTCAACATGATGGACATCTCAGGGTCGAGAGACATTTCTTGGTTGCCGGCGCCACCGGATAGCACCGAGCTGGGGTTCATGGCGGCGTTGATGGCGATTTTGTGCCATCGGACGAATTGGACGCCTGCGTGGTCGTATAGCTCGGCATCCTTGATTCCACCGTCCTGCAGCAGTTTCACGATTTTGGCAGTACTTTCGTCCGCGGCCCTGTCTTCCACTTTCGGCCCTGATCCGCCTTGATCTAGATGTGGTAGGTAAGGTCCGATAGATATTCTCGTCCAACGATTGTGTTGAATAAGTCCATGGCTGGGCTGAGCAGCGCTCGCAACCGTCACGGCGCTGAGAATTGGTGCTTTGGGAAAGCGTCTCCTGTATGGCTCCTCCACGCCTAGTCCGTTTTGCACCAAAACGATACTCGTGCCCGGGCTCACGAGGCCTTCGAGAAGTGCACTATCATCGTTGACGTCCGGCAGAGCCTTCGTCGCCACAAGCAGAAAGTCCCACTTTACACCAGCCTTTCTTGCATTCTCAGGCGAACTGAAAACATGTTCCGGCTTGAATATTTGCTCGTCGTATTTTGGTGACGTGACTTTGAATCCGTTGGCTTGGACCACTTTGAAGTTGGAGCGGCAGAGGGCTGAGACGGCAATGTTCGATACTGTGGCCAGGCGGGCTCCGTAAAATGCACCTATTGCGCCTGCGCCGACGATGAGGACTCGGACTGGCATGTTGTAGTGTTTTTGTCAAGAAGGATGGAACGAGGAGGACGATGTGGTGAGGATGGTCAAGCCTCGGCAAGACTTGCGCCGAAATAATTCCAGACGGACTTCGAGAGATGACCTGTTCTTCAAACAGCAACCTTCATCTGACCATCATCACATTGCGAAGTCGTACCATCAAGGCCAGTCTGCCGATGCACACATGCAGTCGGACAGAACATGTCACTGTACACACAGATGAAGTGCCGATGCCTTGGCTCGACATTTTGAGGCTCATTGCTGCCTTGAATCCTTCCGGACTCCAGGCAGAGTCTGTCGGATCTGGTAAGACTTTGTTCATAAATAACGCTTTTCTCGGTCACGGTGGAAATGGACAATGCTCGTCGGATCAACTCTCACAACCTGTTACCTTTCAGCTCTGCGAGTCTGTCACGGACGAGTTCAAGCCTGCCGCCGAAACGGTCGCTGAGATCAACATACCGCCCTTGCCCGCTTGTCGCGGCTCCCCGAGACACGCCGATGAAGCACCTCGTGGAGCCTTGCAAGCAGTACGAGAACGAGGTCCGCACAAGGTATTTGCCCAGCACCTCGAACATCCTGCGATGCGGACACCGAAAGTTGTACCGCTATTCGGGCGTGGCCTGTACGAGCACGAGACCTGGCATTGGAGACTACGGCGGAGAGAGAAGCCTATATCATGCCGCTGAGGGACGACCAGCGTTTGCGGACTGGACGCCCTGCCATCGTGCAGTCGCCGACAGAGTTCCGAACTAACTTCAATGTGTTCTCCGAGTCTTCACTCGCTGATATGGACTGGTCGAATGTGGTTGCTGCTGGTTCGGCTGTGGTCACTTCTTTGATGAGAGTACCGGAGAAGCATGCTGGGAGCAAGCGAGCGCATCGGCATTACTATCACGAACAATTGGTAATGTGGTACCCTCATATATGTATGACACGGGCCATCACAAGAGGCAGGCACCAGCGTCGGATGTCGATCTCTTTCTCTGGGGCTTGAACGAGGAGCAAGCGCCGGATAAGATCAAGCAGATCGAAGCCAGCATCCGAGGCGCGTCCCTGGTTGAGGCCACAAGCGTACGAACCAAGAACGCGGTGACCATTGTCAGTTAGCATCCGACCCGCCACGTGCAAATAGTTCTCCGAATGTACAAGTCGATCTCGGAGATCGTTTCCGGATTCGACGTGGATTGCAGCGGCGCAGCATACGACGGCTATCAAGTGTACGCCACGCCTCGTGCACTAGCCGCGTACATGACGCAGATCAACACCATCGACCTCAGCCGCCGCTCGCCTTCCTACGAGAGCCGTTTAGCAAAACACGCCCACCGCGGCTTTGAGGTCTATTGGCCAAATCTTGATCGCAGCAGAGTCGATCCAAACATCTTTGAGAGGTCGCTCGGCAGGACAGACGGATTGGCCCGACTGCTCGTCTTGGAACAGCTCCCGCAAGGCGAAGACCGCGACGCATACCTCGACCAGCGAGGTATCGAACGTGGCCGACGGGCTGTCGTTCGGTGGCGCAGACGCAATTTCCATGGCAATCCCAAGGATGCCCATGAAGATGAAGTCGCTGACTGGGTTGATGCTGTGGATTTCTCGGACTACCACACTTTCACTGTGCCATGCGGGCCCAACTTTCATGCTCGCAAAGTCAAGAAGCTCATCTACAACGAGGACTTGCTTTTGAATGCTGAATGGAACCTGCCAATGGACCGCGAATTCCACCTGCATCGCCATCCGCCCTTCTTCGGGAGAGTTGAGGATGTCATGATTGACTGCTGTGGCGACTGTCCTCCACAGCGGGCGTACCGTGTCTATCGTCCGATCTGCGAACGGGAGGGGAAGTCTTTCCTTCCGGGTTATGGCGGCAAGGTGAAGACTCCTCGTGAGGCGGTCTTGAAGCTGCTGAGGGAGACGAAGGCCAAGCTTGAGGCTCGGGGCAGGGCGAAAAGGATACTGGTCACGTTGAACGAGGCAAATGAAGGTACGAGGCGATTGTTGGCGGTGCAATTGTTGGCGGTCAGGACGGCCAATGAGGGACGTACGGAGGTAGTCAACAGCGGAGGGGTTACCAGGTGGCTGTAGAACGCGAAGATTGAGAAATGCAGCTCTCAACGGCTGTGTTGGCAGGACGACCCAAGAACGTGCCAATTAGCTTAGCAATTAATGGTCGCGAATGTACTGAACAGATCTGTATTGGAAGCAGTTGAGTCGCAAGTTGCGAATACTTCTGTCTGATCGAAGCGTCTCGTCTATATCAGGCACAAAGTGGGGACATCTTCTCTGCCACCTCACCTCACTTCAAGACCAGGCTCTCCTCATCAACACCATCTTACTCCATCAACAGTCAACTCTTAGCATTCGACCGTGCTGATCATCCATCATGCCCGCCATCACTGACTCTCAAATCTTCTGCAACGTCTTCTCCACGCCTGAAGTAACCAAAATCTGGTCCGACCGCCAGCGAACACAGTACTACCTCGACTTTGAAGCAGCATTAGCCAAAGCCCAAGCGGAATTGGGCATCATCCCGCAGAAAGCATGCGATGAGATCGTCAAGCACTGCACATTGGACCAGCTGGACTTTGACCTCTTGAGACAGCAAACCGAGCTCATCGGCTATCCGGTTCTACCGGTGGTGCAGCAGCTTGTGAAGAAAATCAACGCCGTGGAAGATCGGCTGGGGGAATGGATTCATTGGGGAACCACGACTCAGGTGCGATGTCAGGACCACGCTCTACGCAGTGCTCCCTACTGACAAGACCACCCAGGATCTCACCGACACAGCCACCGTCCTCCAACTCCGAGACACCATCGCCCTCGTCGAAGCCTCCCTCAACACCATCACCAACGCTCTAACCAAGCTCTGCAACGACCACAAAACCACCCCCATGGCCGCCCGCAGCAACCTCCAACAAGCCGTCCCCATCTCCTTCGGTTTCAAAACCGCCCGTCTCCTCGCAACCTTCAACCGCCACCGCCAACGCCTCCTCGACCTCAAACCCCGTCTCCTCGTCCTCGAATTCTCCGGCGCAGCAGGCACCCTCGCGACCATTTCCCCCTCCACCTCTGCCTCCCCGGTCCCCGACACCGACGTCCCCCTCGCTTTGCGATGCCAGACCCTCCTCGCCAAACACCTCCACCTCGCCGTGCCGAGTATAGCCTGGCACACGGAACGCGACAACTTCGCCGAATTCGCGACCTACCTCTCCCTCCTGACGGCCACGTGCGCGAAATTCGCCACGGATGTGAAGTTGATGATGCAGACTGAGGTCAACGAGGCGCGGGAGCCGTATGTCGCGCACCGCGGTTCTTCGTCCACGATGCCACAGAAGCGGAACCCGATTGGGTGTGCGTATGTTTGTTCCATGGCGAGTAGTGTCCGGGCTATGGCGGGTGGGATGGTGGAGGCTATGGTGGCGGATCATGAACGGAGTACTGGACCCTGGGAAATCGAATGGGTCATGTTACCGCAATTGTGCGCGTTGAGCGTGGCGTGTTTGAAGCAGACGGGTACGCTATTGGAAGGGTTGGAGGTGGACGTGGAAGGGATGGCGAGGAATTTGGAGATTAGCAAGGGTGCGGTTGTGAGTGAGGCGGTGATGATGGAGTTGGGGAGGAAAGTCGGAAGGCAGTATGCGCATGATTTGGTGTATGATCTGTGTCGGAGAGCGCAGGTGGAGGGGAGGGCGTTGGTGGAGTTGTTGAGGGAGGATGCAGAGGTGAAGAAGGCGGAGCTGGAGGAGGGGGAGTTGGAGAGGTTGTGTGATCCGGGGAATTATTTGGGGTTGAGTGAGGTTATGGTTGATATGGTACTCAAGGAGACGGAGAATCGAGCGTAGGCGGCGGCGTGTCCGTTGGATTATGAGAACATTGATCGAAATGGAAAGCTCAATGCCAAACTCACGCTGGCAGTGAAAGAGGTGACGGAGGTCTTGGTGCTCCTGACCACCGTCTTCACTCCTTTAGTCGTCCTGACAGTCGGGATGTCCCTTCACGCAAGAGTCAGCAGTGGTCGAGCGTGCTTGTAGAATAAATGACCTGACGAAGAACTGAAGAGCAGTACGCGCGACACAGGATCATGTTGCTTCGCCTGCGCACATTTCCGCTTCGACGACGAGCAGAAAAATAGAGGAGATCCGTACGATGGCGGTGGTGGAGCACCATACGAAGGCGGAGCGTTTCCTCGTGCGGTGAGGTCTGGTGCTGGCAAGTCGGCAGCGACCAGGGACGAGCCCGCTACGCTCGCAAGAAGGAAAGAGGGGAACATGGTGCTATGGTCTTGCTGTCGCCGGAGATGGGATGAAAGGAGTAAAGAGATCTCTGCTACCTCGCGAGGAACGGGTTTCGTCTTATTATGTCAAGTCTTTCCTTCGGCCAGGCGCCAAAGCAAGACCATCCGTCCATCGCTTCTCGTTTCGTGGTGATTCCTTTTCCGTTGAGGGTGTCGCATGAAGTCACTTTCCCGGCGTCGCCGCAAAGTCCAGAGCTTTTGGTGGAAATGACAAAGGCAGACAAGCAAAAGCGTCGTGGTGGCTTGATTCTGGAACGAAGACCGCATATTGGTCTTCAAAAACCGCCGTCAGTCTCAAATATATCCAAAGAGCCTGATCATCATCTTCGTCTGCAAGCGGTGCGGCTGATATGCACTTTCGCCTCGGCTAGGCTGAGCATACGGGCCACGGGCATGGAGTGCTGGGTTTGGGCAGTAGGCCGCAAGTGGCAGAGGTCGAGAAGCCTCCAGAGTCAAGTCGCAAGAGCGCAGTGGCTTCAACGCAGATCGTGGCCGTGCGCTGCAGAATCGATCCGGATTGCCTGGCTATGTACCGCTAAAGTAAAGTCAAGATCATTCGTCAATGCCACCCATGCTTCGCTCCACTCTGTGTTCATCAGCGACATTTTTTCCGCGAACGAGCTCTCACCTTCTTTGCATCTTCTTCGGCCTCTTGCCGGTCCATGCATTCACAAACTGCACTTTCTCCTCCACGCCTAGTCCAAGGGTCTTCGCACGTCCCAGACGAGACAGCGATTCTGTCACGCTGTCAAGAGTCTTTTGGTCAGCCGAAGAAAGTTCCTCCAATTCCGTGTCGCTCTCAATGCCGTCCTCGCCCACTTTCTGTGCCGGCGAAGATTGGAAACTATCGAAGTAATTGGTGTCGTAGCTGTTTCGTTTTGGGTTGCGGCCTCTGGTGGATGAGGAGTCGGCCGAGTCGCTCGCTTGCTGGACTAGAGTTATTGGCATGCCAATGCGTACGCGAATGCAATGTGTCGAACGAGAGCATAGTTTCCACAGGAAGTTGACAGCTTCGAAAAATCCCGGGATGGGCGTGACGACGTCCGCTGGCGTATAGCGGAGAGACACCGGAAAGATGGATGTCTTCCCGGATGCGGATAGGAGGGATGGCGAGAGACGAAGAACGCCGCGACCGTTACTAGTTGTGCCTTCAGGGAAGACAACGATCACTCTGCTTGGGTTCTGTGCAACAAGCTTGGAAAGGTCGATCGTGTTGTCGGGCGAAGGAGACATGGTGAAGCATGACGCCAAGGCTCCCTCCAGAGATAGTGGTCGGACTCCGCGAACTCCAGCGTAGCTCTGCGTGAAGATTGGATCGAAGATGGCGGCCAGATAGATGATGTCCAGGGGTGAGGTATAAGAGGAGGCGATGATTGTGCCTGGGCCGGGTAGGCGGCCGGACTTTCCCAGCGAACTGCAGTTCGTCAGTATGATGTATAAGTTGGAGATGCGACAATCTCACCCTCTCTGCACGCCATCAACCCGTATGTCGATCCACCACACTCCAGGTATTCCGAGGATACACCATAAGTTGGCTTTCCTGAGTAATCCTCCGGCGGGCGTCCACTGAATAATGAGTAGCCATACCGCCCATGCAAAAATCAGAAATGGCAGCCGCAGGAAGAAGAGGAACTGTGCCGCAAATCAGCGTTTGTTCGTCACTTCTGTGACTCTTCAAAATACATACCGCATGATATGGCGCCAGCAGAGGATTACTCGCTGGTGGGGCGATAGGAAAGAACGGAGCTATGCCGGAGCCTGTCGTCGAGTCAGCCCTACGCTGAATCACAACATGCTTCGTCAGGTGATCACGTACCTTTATCCCTGTATTGCCCGTACTTCTCCATCTTGGTGGAAGCTGATCATGCGACGATCTGGTGGGAAGGGTTGAGAAGTCCAAGAGAGAGAGAGAGAGAGAGACAGAGTTCAGGTATACAGCTGAAAGAGTTGCGGGCCTTGGTAGGACACATGAACCCTCTCGCGGCGCAGGATGTGTGTGAGATACGTGGACGCTTGTGACTGCGTGAGACGTATCTCAAGGGCGGTCGTGAGTCGGTCGGACGTTCAGCTGCTGTGTGATGCGTGCGGTGATCTTGCAATCAATCTCACAGGAATCCTTCGGGGTAGGAACGAATGCGAGGAGTCTTTTTTTGTCTGACATGTGAAGGACGGAGGGAGCCGCGCGGGCGGCACGGGATGACGCTCGTCTGGTAAGGTAGTCCAAGCGGATGATTACTCAGCAGGATGGGGCTATACTTCCAACTGTCGTTCAAGGTCGTCTTGTTTCCTTTGTTCGAACTACCACAACCACCGAAAATAGTGGTATCATTGTCGAGCGGAGCGTTCCCTGTCTTACCGGCGCCCGCCGACGGAGAATTGAGTTCTCCAGCTGCTCAAACGTATGCTTCGAGCTTCCGCCTTACAGTCTACGCCGTCCGGCACTGCCTTGCCATACACGAAGAGCTTGAAAACCTCTGCAGACCGCGAGAGCGGCCTCGAATCCCTTGGCCGGTCTTCTACTGATATGGAGTGTCTTTCTGTGCGTTCTCTTCGTTGATTCCACGTCAAGTCGAGGATCTACGACAAGAGATAGCCAGAGCAGCTGTGGTGGACCATCGTGTTACCAACGTCTTACCTCTTCAACCTCCGGACACGGAGAACTGCTCTCCACGACGAATTCGAGAATAGCGTCGTTGATCTGGACATCGGCAAGTCCTTCGCTCGTCCTAGAGCGAGACAAAAAGCACTAGTAGCCTATAACTCAATTGCTGAGCTTCCTTTTACTTTTTCGATCTACACACGATCGACATGGATCGGTTTCCAAGTGCCGGGGACTTGCGGGAATTGACACAATCGGAGCGTACAGGGATTACACTAATGCTGCTTTGAGAACGGAGCGTTGGTTCTGTCGTAGTTGGACGCCTGAACTTGCAATGCCTCCACCTTCGACGCATCACGGTCACACATGTAAATCTGAGTGGATTGAGGCCACCAGTCGTGCACAGTGAATCATTACTGGCGGAGCGTATGCGAAGAGACATGATGTCAATGCCCGAATCGGGTCCGGAATGGACCTTGTCATGACATACGCCTGATCCCTGGAAGCGGAACTTGGCCTTTGCCTGGATCTTGGACTTCTATAAGACCAACCCCGAAGACGACCCCGACAAGACATCGCATCAGCATCACCGCCTTCTCATCGAATCAACAACATCCACCATGAAGAACCTCCTCACCTCCGCCTGCATCGCACTTGCGGCATGCACCAGCTCCGTCCTTGCCTCGGGTTCCTGGGCCGGTACCAACCTGTACTTTCTCCAGGGTATGGCCGACGACGAGCAGGACGCGTACATCGACAAGCTGTTGAGTTACAACACGAAAGTCGTCAGACTGTGGGTCAACAGTCAGGGTGAGGGTTGCCAGAAAGGGAGCAACATCGTCAAGTCGATCCCTGCGCTTGAGACCACTCTTGGGCATTACAACGACGAAACACTTGATGCAGTCGACCAGGTCTTGGTCAAACTCGCCGCCAAAAACATCAAGGCGATCATCTCGCCGCATGATGCCAATTCGCTGCTGGGTGATTACCGAAAGTGCGTCGCACTGCTTGTGCCGCTGCGGTTCATTGTCTGACCATTTCCCAGAGATGTATACTCAGACCGCTGGGGGGCTGGCTACTTCTACGAAAAGCAAGATGCCTTCGATGCCTACGATGCGCGCCTTACCCATATCTTGAACTACAAGGGAAAGTACTCCGGCCGGGTGTGGAATAACTGGCCTCATGCCATTGTGGCGTTCAATCTGCAGGTAATGTAATCCCCTTTCTGAATATTCTTGACTCTTGCTCACGTTTCTCCTCCAGAACGAACCCATGAGTCCGAGCGCCAGCAACTGCCAGAACAACGACCCTTACCAATGGGCATGTGGCCGAGCCCGCAAGTTGAAAAGCCTCCTCGGATCCAACACCAACACCCTCGTCACAACCGGCGGCCTCGGCGGCGACATCTCCCACAACTGCAACTTCAACACGGCCGTCACGCAGTGCGACGCCATCGACGCCATCGCCATTCACCGCTACGCCAGCGTGCCCGGTCGTTGGAGCAGCGCTCTCCCCGGCTGGCTCGACCAGGCCAACGGCAAGAAAGTCTACATTGAAGAATGGGGCATCGATGCGTCCAAATACGATCAACCGTCGGCGTTTGTCTCCGAGGTCGACGACATGAACTCCGTCGGCCTGCCGAGCATGTACTGGCAGATTCTGCCTCCGGCGACCGGGAGCTGCTCCGGCTATGATCCCAAGACTGACGGCGATAAGTTTGGCATCTTCGATGATAGCGGCACGGATTTTGCGGGTCCTATGAATGGCGCGACGGGTGTGCAGGCTGCGCAGGATTGGACGGGTAGTGTTTACTGAGGGGTGGAACGAACGAGGTTCACTTGGGGCATCAAGGCGACAAGGAAGTCAAAAATAAGTTTTTGACAGAAGCAGAGGCGAAATGCGACAGGACATGTGTGACAGAAGGTAGAAATATAGTGCGTAGCAGATCTGATCATCGCAAACTGAGGAATCTCGTTCTTTGTGGTTATTCCACGACATTTCAGCGACTGTGCTTTCAAGTGCACCATGAGTAGAGTGGCCTCGAGACGAGTGAATGGGACGTAACTAGGTAGTCTCGTGAGTGTAGCCAGGTCAGGCCTGAGGGACGAGCGATGGGATGATGCGTACGTATGTGCAGCTATGCGGTGTGTTCCAGATGCCTTGCAACGCAAAACGCCATTCCGCTTCCACCAATGTTCAGCTTGATTCAAAACACGCGGCCATCATCTTGCATGGTTCCCCGAGGAGTTTTGAACATCACACAGCGAGATTGACGTGGATCGCTTTCGTCTGTGTATAAGCGTCCAGTGCGTACGACCCGAGTTCACGACCGATGCCCGACGACTTCGCACCTCCGAATGGAATGCCGTAGTGCTGTGGGGAGAAAGGTCAGCGGCGCTCCGGACAGGAGGAGGTCACATGGGCAACAATGGTTCCCAACACATGCTTGTGCCAGGACTCCCCAGGCCTTTCGTCGAGCACTCACCGAATCTCCACTGGAGTTGATCCAGACCATGCCAGCTTTCAGCTTCCTCGCCACCTTGTGCGCGCGCGAAATCTTCTCCGTGAAGAGAGCTGCGGCCAGACCATACTCGGTATTGTTGGCCATCGCAATCGCTTCGGCGTCGGAAGAGAACTTGCTGATGGTCACGACTGGGCCGAAGATTTCTTCCTTGATGATCTTGGAATCCTCCTTTGCCTAAGATTCAATCTCGGTCAGCAAAAGAATACGTTCTTGGATGATTGTGGCCCGACTTACGTCCACAAAGACTGTCGGTTGCACGAAGTATCCATCTCGATCAACCTTTGCTCCCCCGGTGATTGCTTTGGCACCTTCCGACTTGCCCTTCTCCAAGTACTGCAAAACCTTGTCATACTGAGCTTTCGATACTTGCGGGCCATGTGTCGCTCCCTCATCAAAGGGTGCTCCGATCGTTGAATTCTTCTCCGTGAATTCCACAAACGCTTTCAGAAATTCGTCGTAGATCTTCTCATGCACATAGATTCGTGAGGTGGATGTGCAGACCTGGCCCGAATTGTCCATGATACCACCGTGCGCCCACCGGACTGCGTTCTGCAGCTCAGCGTCTTCGAACACGATTAGCGGCGATTTTCCGCCACATTCGAGCGTGATGTTCTTCAAATTGGCGGCCGCAGATCGCATGATCGATTTTCCGGTGGCTGTCGATCCAGTGAAGGCGATCTTGTCGACATCCATGTGCTCGGCGAGTGCTTTACCAGTGATGTTTCCAAGCCCAGGGATGATGTTGACGACCCCTGGGGGGAACCCGGCTTCCTTGACCAATGTGCAGAAGTACATCGCCGACAGAGGTGTCTGTTCGGCCGGTTTCAAGACGACGACATTCCCGCACGCGAGCGCTGGCGCCACCTTCCATGCGAGCATCATTATGGGGAAGTTCCACTTGTAGCAGTTAGCAGGTGTCTGAGATACTTTAGGGCAACGAAGCTCTTCGAGATATGCTCGATGCCTCCCATACTCGTTTGCTTACAGGAATGATCTGTGCACACACACCAAGCGGCTCTTGTACAGTGTATGCCAGTTTGTCCGGTGAGGTGTCGATGGTCTTGCCATCGATCTTGTCTGCCCAGCCGGCGTAGTATTCGAATACATTAACAGTCTCATCCAAATCGCCTGCCAGCGTTGCCTCGAACGGCTTGCCCAAGTCATAGGCGTCAATCGCAGCAAGAAGCTTCTCCTCGCGCTTCAGGATCCTTGCGAGTTTCCAGAGGATGTTTGATCGGTCTTTGCCCGTGAAGTCCGCCCAAGGTCCGGTCTCAAACGCTTCTCGAGCGGCTTTGACGGCGTTGTCGACATCGTCAGGAGATGCGCCGGCGAGTGATAGGATCGGCTTGTCGAGTGCTGGGTCCAGAACTTCAAACTTCTCCCCGCGACCCTCGACGAATTTGTTGTTGATGAATAGTCCCAGCGGCTGCTCATATTGCTGGCCGTTTGGCAGTGTGAGGGAGAGGGACGACATCTTGGCGGTGCTGGACAATGGTTGGTAGCACAGCTTTGGCCGGAAACATTTGATAAGAGGTTCTCGAAGCTGAGCTGCGAGTTTGGGGGTGTTGTTGTAAGTGGAGAAGTGGCGTGATTGATGAGCTATGCCTGGTCGGGCAAGTCGGAAGCCACCACTGAGCCGCAATTGTAGTGAATGCCGCATCCCCCGGTACGGATATTCCACTATTGAGTAGCAAGGCACCTTATTAACGAGTGCAGGTAGGTAGTATAGCCGGACAACTGCGGATAATTTGGCAGCACGCGTACGGATAACTTACCCCACGCGTGCGGATAACTTAGCGGGGCAAGTGCGTCTAACGCAAGCGGGACCGCCTTACTAAGCGTACAACATGGTGACTTATCAGGCCAGATCGTACACAGCATTGTATAGGGGAGACTTTCTTGATAAGCGCGCAGATAAGTTGGTAGGATGATTTTCCAACAAGTACATTGTATCTAGAAGGACACCTTGTCGCAGCAGTAACACTCGGATGTCTGTGGCCAGCTTGTCCGACAACGGAGCTTGCTGCGACGCTGAGCTAGTCCTGATTAGGGCATCGGCTGGGCACAAATAAGCTATACAGCTTGCCAAACGCTTAAGTTAGTCTAACGAAACGCGCGCTTATCTTTCCTCCTCCTCCTTTTCGCCCGTCCATGCAGTCTCGGGTCCCGGCAAAAACATGAGGAGACTAATCCACCGGTTACCGCCATGAGCGGCTTTAAGAGAAGAGTACCCGAGTGCTCATGCTACTCCTGCAGGAAACGCAGACTCAAATGCGATCTTGGACGGCCCAGCTGCATCAAGTGCGATGCAAGCTTCACGCCATGTGACTATACCGAACGTCCCATACAATGGGTCGGTGGGCCAGCATTCCGGGGCCGCCTCAAATCTACGAGCGGTACAGCCGCCGGAGAGAGTCACAATACAGCCAGCCAAGCAGGAAATACTGTTCAACCCGCCCACTGCGTCTATTGGCAATATTAGACAGTCTTGCGGAGATGCTTGAACTCATCCGCATCGTTTCTCGCTTTCAAGAACATGAGTATCATGATGCAATTGCTCGAAAAGATCTGGTTGAAGGAATCCAATTCAGACTGGTGGACGATGTACAACTCGATATCAAAGAATGTCTTCTTGTTCTAATGACAGAATCACCCGACTATCGCAATCGCGTCAACCTTCCGGAAGCGGCATCATTCACCCCGGATACGATCTCCGCACCCCGCAGAGCTATGCGAGATAACAGAGCTATGCAACGCAAATCTTCGACCCCTCAAACCTTCCCATAGCACGAACGAAAGCCACACGCTAGCCTCAAACGGTAACTATTCTGCCATGGCCAACACGACTAACCCTTCACTCGAATCCCAAAACTCACCTCGTACAAAAACATTCGCAGGACCCTCAGACCTCAACACGATGTCGACCTTGTCGTCCAGCAGCATCGACGGCCGCGCCAAAGAAGGCGCCTATCAGATTGAGCATGGGCACGCTGGAACTGAAGCTGGTGTGGTGGAGGGAGCCGACAATGAAATCCTTGCGGAACTTGGATACACACCTACGTTGACTCGAAATCGAACGCTTGCGACAGTTCTCTTTCAGAGCATTGCCATCATTGCGGTTCCATTTGGGGAAGGTACCGCGCTCAACACGGCTCTGATTGGAGGTGGTCAGCTTCCGTACTTTGTTGGCTGGATCTTGGTCTCGGTGCTTGATATGACCGTGGCCATGAGTCTGGCGGAGGTATGAGATTCTACAGACACCTCGTTGAGACTTTCTGACTGATTGCTTACTTCTGCAGCTGGCCTCCAAGTTCCCTACAGCCGCCGGTCCATACTATTGGGTCTACCGTCTGATGCCGGAGAATCGATCGCGGAAGACGCTGTCTTTCATTACTGGATGGATTTGGTAAGTTGTGAGGGGCTGGAGCCTGGCATCGTGGATAGACAGTGTCTCTCCGGGATAGCAGGCTCTCGGCATGTGTCGGTGCTAGCATAGCTGACCCTGGCAGTGCAGGCTGGTCGGGAATTGGACCATCGCGCTCTCTGTCAATTTCGGGTTCGCCTCGCTCGTTGTGAGTTGTCCATCGCATGCTGCCCCGACTGCAATCGCATATACTGACACAGACCTCAGGCTGGCACCGTAACCATGTATCACCCGGACTGGGTTGCAACCCCATGGCAACTGCTACTCATATTCTACGCAATCTGCATCGGAGTCTTCGCCGTTGTGGCCTTTGGGAACAAAATTCTTCCTTACGTCGACACTGTCGCAGCCGGGTGGAACCTCATTTGCATCCTGGTCGTCTTCCTGGGATTGTCGATCTCCGCAAAGCTGGGACGACACAGTGCGGCTGATGCGCTCGCATACTATGATACCACATTGAGCGGTTGGGGCAACTGGGGTTTCGCTATCGGGCTTCTGCCTGCGGCATATACCTATGCGGCGTTTGGTAAGTCTCCGCAGCGTACTTACAGTGTATTCCTGCTTGCTGACCTGGTCGCTCTAAGGCATGATTACTAGCATGGCTGAAGAGGTCAACGAGCCAGAGCGCACGATACCGAAAGCACTATGTTACGGCATCCCATTATCGGCCATTACGGGGCTGTTCTACATCCTGGTATGGACTCCTGAGGGCCTTGCATGCATGGCGCGGCGCTATCACGTCCCAGCAGCTTAGATGGCTTTCCGGATGAGATCGAGACTTATCTGACCTTCTCCCAGCCAATCTGCTTCACGCTTCCTCCTCTCCAAGACGTCCTCAATGCGCCTGCTGCCCAGGGCCTTCCATTTGTGTTTCATACAGTCATGGGAAGCCCAGGCAGTGGTCTTGGTCTCATGTTCACCGTCCTGGGAGTCGCGGCCTTTTGCAGTGTTTCCATCACGACCGCCGCATCTCGATGCACATGGGCTTTTGCAAGGTAGACTACGGCTTCTGCACGATCCCCGAAATGACAGACTAACCCTGGCACAGAGATCGCGCGCTCCCTTTCTTTGCATTGTTCTCGAGACTTGAATTTGGCGACACTCCGGTAATGGCTCTGATTCTTACGACGATCGTACAGCTCCTCCTTGGTCTTATCAATCTCGGCTCCAGCAGCGCCTTCGTCGCCTTTGTGAGCGTGGGTGTGATCGGTCTCGCGGCGGCATACGCTATTCCTGTCGCTGTGAGCATGACGCAAGGACGCAAGGCGGTTTCGACTGCGTCTTGCCGGTTCCCATCTGCTGTTGGCTGGAGTGTAAATGGTACTCAAATTCCGATCCTGAGTCGCTGGTCCGTCCAAATGACGGAGACATGCGCTGACTTTTCTTGTCTAATTCTAGCACTCATGGTCGTCTGGATCGTGTTCCAAATGATTTTATTCAGCATGCCCGCCACTCTTCCCGTTACCGCCGTCAGCATGAACTACTCGTCAGTGGTCTTCGTTGGCTTCTTCGCCCTGAGCACCATTTACTACGGCGTCTGGGCTCGCAAAGGTATGCAAACATCTTCGGTTTAAATGGTGCCATTGCTGACTGTTGGCAGTATACGAAGGTCCAGCCAAGTCCGATCTGGCTTAAGCAAGCTGATACAGCTAGCATCGGTGTCAAATCGCCTGGCATTGCTTTCGGACATGCTTGACGATGAAGATGCCGAATGATGGTTGAAGACAATGCCGGGCATCTTCAAAACCAACGACTTGCTCGAAGCTTCTTTCGTAAAATACCCATTTCCGCTGGCTTGCGTGCGTTCTTAGCACAGCAAATTCAACGGTCCACGAAACAAATTGATCAGTGATAAGAATGAGGCCGATCGTTCTGCTGGCGGCCATCTGATGAATGCATGAGGTACAATGCGGCGAACACTCATGTGGCAAGCTTCTCGATTCCGCTCAGACTGCGCGAGGATATGTGTGTTCTCAAGGGTGGCATCAGCGATACTTCCACGCTCCGGCTAAGCCAGTACAATCTGAACTACCGAAGTCCAACTTACGTGATCCCGTTTGCCCGGAGCTATCAAAGTTGGTCGGAGAGGTGTGAGCCAATAATCGGCACAGAGACTGTGTCTGGTCGGTGATGTGATAAGCTATGCGGCATGTATCGATATTGCATATCTCCCGAACTCCAGCAGCCACTTTGTGACCACATGAGCCGATCATGTGTGCTCGGCGAATATATACATTCACCATGTCCGACCAGTGGGAGGGCTTTCGGGTACCACCACCGCACGCGAAGCAACTCTCGACACTCACTATCCACAACACGCAACATGGCCGTCCTCAAATCGTTGTGCTCAATACTCCTTGCCTCATCTACCACGTGGGCTGCTACGACATTGCCAACGGCCGCTGAGCCATGCCTTTCCCAACCGGAGGCCGAAAACATCGCTCTTCGCTGGTTTTCAATCTTCGCCACGGATCCAAGCGGAGCTGGCACAGGAGCAGCGCTGGTGAACTCGACGCTCGCTCCTGAGTTCCAGTACATTGACTACGGCGCGACCATGGGCGAACAAACACCTCTTTACACCAATCGATCGGCGGTCCACGAATCAGTCTCCGGCAGTGGCTACTCCGGAGCTCTTGTCACAGACGTCAAGTACTCGACACCAGTTTTTTGGACCATCTGCTACATCGTCGGGGCCAGGTGGCAGACCAACTCGTTGAGCGCCAACGCTACCAATGTGTAAGCATTTCCAACGTTCCATGCGTTTGCTTCACGCAAGTCTGATGATTAGACAGAACCGTGCCAGTGGGTACCACAATCACCTACTTCGGCACAGACTATTTGGAGGTTAATCTTGCAACGAGGTTGATCTACAATGCCACGAGCTCTTCGGATCTCCTTAACTACTACAAGGAACTGGGATATAATGTGCTTGCTTGAGGCAGAGCATGTGCTAGAATCCAAAGGAGGAATGCAGCGGATAAGGCACACATTGCATGAAAAGACTCGCCGAGATGCATATCAGACCAGGCCTGTGGGAGGTGTGCTAATAGCAAGTATCAGTAGTCGAAAGGAAGAGCGATTGATTCTGAACTCGTGAATGCATCAGACCCGAAGGCTCCCTCGTCATGTACAAAACAGACCGCGATCATCATTGATGGCAGAAGGATACTTGGGCGTACTTTCGTCAGCCACAAGTTTCCGGGAAGTTGTCCAACCAAGTAGCCTTCGTACAATATTGAGATACCAGCGTTCCTATGCAAGGATTAGCCAAAACTCGGACAGTGGGGCTATGAGGCCGAGACTTGACATGGTCGAAGAGACAGTCCCAGACCACGCTGCAGGATGTACGCCGCCCGCCCGTGAAGGACGCTTCCAGCAGTCTGAATGCGAGCTGGTACTTCCAAAGGTCTCTCCCTTCATCAACGAGATCTGCCGGCAGGGAGAGAACAATGGGCACCGATCATTCTCGCAGCGATGGGCTGAAACGACGCGGATTCAACGCAATTGAACGGAGTAGCAGGAGCGACCAGTACCACTTCCAAAGTTGCCGTGATCACTTCATCCCAATTCCGCAGGTGATTTCGAGTATACGATCATATAGGTCTCGATTGGTAGTCCGAAGCTTGACTTTTCCGGAAATTGTGGCAATATCTGCTCGGGAGTGGGGCCATTTGCGGTGGAAGAAGGGCTTGTCGCTGTTCCTGACGATGCCAAAGGCCTCGGTTCTGCACCTTGTCTCTGCTTTTAAGGGTGGTCGCTGACGCATTCTAGGTCGACGTTCGAATTCTTAACGCCAACACCGGGCGTGTGATCGTGGAAACCATGGAAGTCGAAGGGGATGGACACTATGTTGAAGATGGAGGCGTGAGATCGATGTGGCCTTCGAGCGGCCGGCGGGATCGACGTGTGGAATCATGCTTCCACCCGGCCAACCGACAGACGTCTTGCACATCTGAGGCACAATCGTCCGGCCGACAACCGATGTGACTGTGAGTCTTGTTGATGCCGCGAATCCGTTTCGTCTTGATCGACTCGGTATGGTGCTCGACTCATGCTGAATGTGCGGTCGTAGATCTTCACCAGCTTGACAATGTTTGTCGCCGCTGTGGCGCACTTCTTGAAGGAGTCGACGGCGACAGCAGGAGATGCCGAGTGGAGGTGACTTTCGCTGACGAACGGTGTACGAAGGAATATCCCGATGAAATTGGCCATGGCCCTTACCGGTGTGTCAGTGGCGATCAAAACTTGGAGCTCAAGATACTCACAACAATGACAAGACATGAGGCGGTGAGGAGCCTGTGACATGTCGAACCAGATCCATACACAAGTGCGCCGGGAGCTGGTCCGTCCAGCAAGTAAGCTCTTGCTCCAGAGAGGCCAGATCCTTCATGAGAGCGTCCGGACTCTCGATCGCTCTCTTCTCCTTGTACAGTTTGTTCAGGATCTGATTCATAATGTTGCACAGGCGGCACAGCTGCGTGAAGGTCAAGACACTATGACTGCAGGAGCCTGGCAAAGATAGATCTCCGCTGTAGGCGAATAGACTCCAGGTTTACAACTCCTCGTACTCGTCCTTTAGGATCCTCTTCTTGGAGTCCTCGCACGTTCGACATCAGAGGCGCATCGACATGAATGCCAACGTCGAGATGTTTGCAGAACGCGAGTCCAGTGTACAATCAGGCCGCACTTTACTAACACGAAGAGTAAATTCGTCATTTGAAGCAATGCCTGGACGTTCGTGATATTGCTCTGGTCCTTCGCCTCGCCCAGTAACCCACGAACACGCTGACGGAATCGCCACCTAGCTGTACGGACGTCCCCGGGATCCTTGCGGCGATCCAACCTAGGATTGAACTTTGCACTGCCAAAGTAAATGGCATTCAGCAGGATCTTGGAGAAGTACGAACGCTGGCATGCCATATCACGCATGAAAGCGGGCCGATACGTCACGAGATACGAATGGTGCTGGCGGTTCCAGTTCAGGTTCAAGAGATGAAGACCCATTTCTGGATCTACGCCATCAAAATCCAGCAAAGCTCGAGCAGCGTTGACAGCTTCCATTTGTCTTTCCCGTGTGGCTTCAGCGAATAGCAACGTAGACATGCGAGACTCTCGCTCCTCGGAGAACCATTGCTGTGTAGTGGTACTTTCATCGAATAGAGTACTAGTAGGGCCATGATACATCGCGTTCTTACTGATGGAAGCCGGTGCGCGGTTGCCCTGTGTTATTGGCCTGGCAATGGCACTGAGTGATGTCGAGCCAGTGTCATGGCATGTCTCCACATCGTCCTGCTGGACTTGTGCTGTTGGTGGCGACGCGAGTGGCCTGTTACCAGTCTCGATATGGTACTGCGTCGGCTCACGCGTATTAGACCTTTGTGAAGGGTGCCGTCGCGGGTGTGGCGGCCGTCTATGCCACGCAACCGCCAGACACGATCAAGACGTGGTCCCAGAGTGCCCGAGGAGAACGACTTGTGGATGCGATTGTTGGAACATGGCGTGACGGCGGCATCAGGGGCTTCTGGAGGGGATCTGCCATGCGTTTTTCAAGGCTTGTACTCAGCGGTGGCATAGCCATCGCCGTATACGAGCAGATTTCGAGCTTGATGCGGTTGGGTTGAGATGGCGTTGTGTAGATGGCGTTGTCGCGTTCATAGCGGGACCTAAAAACCACTGTTAATGATCGATATCCACCAGGGTGTCTTCTCGGTCCTGTTCAAATGCCACCGCACGGCTCGGGGTGTGATATTCGAGCAGATGGGCGCGTTTGATGGGTTGTCTCCATCCCCAGGGCGATTCCAATTGAGGTTGTTGCAATCACTAGTTCTAGTTCTAGTTCTAGGGCTGAACGGACCGAGCCGTCCGAATGTTCACGCGTGTTTTGAAGATCGACCTGAACACAACGGCTTTACGCGTTCACCTCCTCACCATCTTGGAACCTTTGACGATTTGACGGCATTGCGCGCGCGACAAGGTCATGCCTTGGTTCAATTCTCTCATTGCTGCCTGACGCATCTCTTGGAACGCCAACAGCAACTCCTCCTCGTCCTCATCCCCTTCCTCCGTTATCATGGACCGACCGCATTCGCAGATGGAGAATGTGCGTCCTTCAGGCTTGAAGCCGCCTTCGAAGCTGCCAGCGCTGGCAGGATCAAGAACGCTCCAGGAAACGACCTCCAGCGACCTCAACACCCGATCCGCAGGCCTTGGGAACATGGCGCCGCCGACATCCTACGTCAACGGCATCTACAAGCACAAGATCACTGGATGTACGTCGTCCGGATCCGACGCTGGAAAGCGACTCCAACTGACCCCAGCAGTACCAGAGCCGCCCACCAAACAGCGTAAGACACTAGCAGAGCGCGCAGGTGAACCAGTCACGTCTCAGTCTCGGCTCAAGACATTCGGCAACTCCACAGCAGGCTTCGGGACGCGACCTGCGACAAGTCACAACACCTACCGCACCACATCAAATGCCTCCAACACGACATCCATCGGCAGCATTCGCGGTGCCTTCAAGCAATCCAACGGCCAGCGGCAACAGCCCGCGCCAGCACGACCGGCCAGCGTGGCCAACATCCCCACCTCGGACAACGATCAGGAATCGGATTCAGAAGGAGGAAGTTCAGGAAAGCGCCAAGGTACACCAATACTTTCATTCAAATCAGCCCCCCGAAGTATCACCCTCCGCAAAACACGCACACATGGCGATCTACGCAACAACAAAACGCAGCCTCAGTCTGCAAGCGTCAGAGCTCAACTCTCTGGCGTATACTCGAGCGATGGTGACAGCAGTGTCAGGTCGTCAGGACAACACTCTCGCCAGACATCTGCCTCCACCGCATCTTCTGCGCCATCTCTGCACCAAGACAAAGGAGGTCCTGTTGGCGCCAGACAAACCTCGCGTAATGTATCTCTTATTGAAGCATTCGAAAAGATGTCACTTACCCCAGAAGTGCGCGTCCATTCGCGGCATCGACCTTCCCTTGAGAGCATCAAAGAGACGACTTCGCCGTCGAAGATTCCCAAATACTCCTGTCATCCTTCCCTTCGCCACACTCAGTCTGCTCAATCTCTTCAGACCCCTTCACCGATCAAGCAGAAACAGTACATGTCTGGTCTGCGTACGCCTGTTACGGGCGTGAAGACTAGAGACATGCCCGTTTTCTTGACCAAAGAGAAGCTTACACCTGTCACAGCATGGGACACGAAAGGCCGACTCGACGATATGGAGGTCGTGTTTCAGCGAATGCAGGAACAGATGCAATCGAAGTTGGAAGGCCAGGCGCAATCGAAGAACGCTCTTGAAGAGAGCCTCGCACTATACAAGACACGCGTTCAGGAGCTCACCGAGGAGAACCGCGAACTCACATCCCAAAAGCGAACCATATCCAGCGACCTCGAACGAGCACGAAATGAACTCCACACCACATCGACCGACTTGCGACAAGTACGCCGAGATCAAGAGCGGGAGATGGTCGATTTGGAGAGGAAGCATGAGAGGGAGTTGCTCGAGATTCAGATGAGGCGCGAAAAGGAGGAACAGCGAATCGAGAGAGAGCGTGAGAAGGAATCCGATCGCTTCACAAGAGAGATGGAAGAGGCACAGAAGGCGTGGGAGAGGAAGAAGGACTCTGAAACGGCGGACTTGACCTCGCAACATTGGGACGAGATGGAGGCTATGCGTGTTGATCACGACCGCGCGCTGTCGAGGCTGCAAAAAGAGATCGATGGCCTGCAACAGGCTGGTGCAAGTCGCGCAAGTGAGTCGGCGACTGAAGTGCAGACGATGCGGGACACCATTGCCAGTCTTCAAAGCCAGCTCGATGCGAGCAACTCGACTACAGCCAGCCTGAGGGATAGAATCGCTGTTTACGAGGCCAAGATCACCACGCTGGAAGGAGAGAAGAACGCACTCGTGTCCAAGACGCATTTCTTGGAAGGCAACCAAGAAGCGCAAAGCCACGAGTTCACAACAATGCGCGACAAGTTGCAAGAGGCCGTCGCACAGAAAGACGCCACGCTCGACACACTTCGCAAGGAGGAGGTGCTGCGTCGAAAGCTCAACGCGATGATTCTCGAGCTGAGAGGCAACATTCGAGTATTCGTTCGAACCCGGCCACTTTTGAATGGGGAGGACGATCCAGCAAAGGTTGAGTATGTCGACGAGGACTCTTTGGACGGCTGCAAGGAGATGGTTGTACATGCACCCACCAAGAAGTCCGCCACAGGCAAGGTGATCAACGAGAAGGACAAGTACGGTTTTGACCGAGTCTTCACGCCTGGCACCAGCAATGATCGAGTGTTTCAAGACTGCCAGGATCTGATCCAGTCGGTTGTTGATGGCTACAATGTTAGCATCCTGTCATATGGCCAGACCGGGAGTGGCAAGACGTATGGAATGTCAGGACCTGGAGGTATCATTCCTAGCTCAATCCGGTTATTACTGGCCGAGATGACCCGACTGAAGGAGAAGGGCTGGGAGTACGCTGTCGAGGCATCATTTGTGGAAGTCTACAACGAGACGTTGAACGACCTGCTCGGCGACGCCAGAACCTGGGACGACGAGGATGACCTCGCTGCGAGCGTGCGCGGCAAGAAGAAGGAGAAGCATGAGATTCACCACGACGCGGCGACAGGAAGGACATCTGTCTCGAACTTGACGTCAGTGACATTGTGGCCTCCCCCAACAAGCGAAGCAGACTGGCCGCCTGCAGCACCCGTTGAAGGAGACGATCCGATCAAAGACCTTGCACCCGCAGCGTACACGGAGAAAGCCGTCAACAACCTTCTCGACACGGCCGCCAAAAACCGTCGCGTAGCAGCGACAAAGGCCAACGAGCGCAGTTCCCGGAGTCACAGCATTTTCATGCTGACACTGAAAGGTACCTGCGCTGCGACCAACGAAAGCAGCGAAGGTGTCCTCAGCCTCGCCGATCTTGCTGGAAGCGAACGCCTAAAGCAGTCCGGCGCCGAGGGAAGTCGCATGAAGGAGACTCAGGCGATCAACAAGAGTCTGTCCAGCCTCGGCGATGTCATCATGGCGCTGGGGAACAAGGGCGGGAATTCTGAGGCGCATGTGCCATATCGAAACAGCAAGGTATGTCTTATCTATGAACGCAGGGATGACTGATCGACAGCTAACACTATACCCGCAGCTGACTTACCTTCTCCAATCCTCGTTGGGCGGTACAACGGCAGGCAAGTCTTCCCGAACCTTGATGTTGCTGCATCTCAGTCCGCTGCAGTCACATTGGCAGGAGACGAAGAGTAGTTTGGGCTTCGGGAGCAAAGTCCATGGCACGCATATTGGGACGGCAAAGAAACGTTAAGACCCCGATATAGTTTTCTCGCCATGGTTGTTGCACGTTGCGCACCTGCCGTGATCCGATTCGCACGGACGATTGGCGTTCCTGAGCTCGCGTACGCACGTCAATTGTCCATTGGGATGCACGCCTCGCAAATGGAGTTTGAGCAGCGATGGAGTTCATTGTCAATACATGACACGTTTCAGTGCTGGCACGTTTCCGCACGACGGCACAACACTGGGTCTTGAAATATACTGGACCATGAAGACGTTGTTGTGCAGTGGTATCCTTGGTAACTGCCATTCTCTTGATTGGCTTGACTTGCAATCCCAACTAGGTTCGCCTCGAATTCCCTCACACAAACTTGGGCTTGTTTCCAAATATTGATGTTCCAAAGCTCGGCGAAGTTCATTCAATCGCAAGGACAAACCCACCACACAGTGTGTGGTTCCTAGCTGTGCCTGTCACTTTGAATGGATGCAATCCGCTGCAAGTGTTGACGTGCTTGGAACGCCCGACCTTTGGCTCGCCTCGGAATCGAGGCTCTTAGCGATTGCAAGGAGTTTCCATGCAACGTACAGCATCTGCACCCGTACAGCATCTGCACCACCAAAGCCCCATGCCACGGGACCTGCATGAGTGCATTATGTTCGCCGAGTATTACGTCTGCACGGAGCAACCATCCAGGTCACTGCGAAAGCCTGATCGACATCGACCGGGCGCGATGCTGTTATGTTGCGCCGGAGCAGACGTGAAAGACGATTCTTCCCCTCAACAACGGCAAGGAGTTTCCATGCAACGAGCAGCTTCTCCACCTTCAAAGTCCCCTGCGATGGCGGCATTGAGCGGAGCTGGACCTAGATGAGTGCGTTATTGTCGTTGAGAATTACGTCTGCACGACGTAAGTGACCAGGTGAATGCGGAAGTCTGATCCGCATTGATCGAGCGCGATGATCGAGCGCAATGCGGTGTGTGTTGCGCCGGAAGAGACATAAATGAGGAGGTTCCTCCCACCGACTTCCATTCAGCATCGAAACATCGGTCTCTTCTTTCCATTCATTGCACCTGAGTCCTTCTCGACAAGATGCATTCACTCGTCAAGAAAGCAATCATCCTCGCGGTGTTGGGCTCGGCCACCGCTTCTCCTCTTGCGCTGCCTCGCGATGCACAGGGAGGCGACATGGCCAAGCGAGGCTGGCATCTACCTCACCTCGGTGGGCCCGGAGCCGGCGCCGACATTCCACCTCGCCTCCGTCGCCGCGACCTTTCACCTATGGTTCACCCTGAGAGCAACACCGACAACCCTGGCTACGCTCCCAAGCCCGAGCCTGGGACCGGGACGGGTACCGGCGATAAGCCCACCCCTGGGTATAACGGCGACAGCAAGCCCAAGCCGGACTCCGGGCGAGGACGGCGGCGACAGCAAGCCCAAGGGCGGCGACAGCAAGCCCACTCCTGGGTACAATGGCGACAACAAGCCCAAGCCGGGCGAGGAGGAGGGCGGCGACAAGCCCAACCCCGGAGACAAGCCCAGCCCCGGATACAACGGCGGGTCAGGCGACAAGCCCAAGCCCGGTGGAAACGGCGGCGGCGAGGGCAGCGGGTCAGGGTTCGTATATGACGATTGACAGTGAGACTTCCCTTGCTAACTTGTTCTCAGCGACGACGACGCATTTATCAAGGCATGCGTGGAGATCTTCTCGAAGAAGAAACACCCCCATGTCGACTCCAACCAAGACAGTTCGCTCGACTCTACAAACGGATCTGGCAGCGGCGAGACCGACCCTCACAGCAAGGGCGGCGAGAACGACCCTAAGAAGGGTGGTGCGTCGGGCAAGGGTGACAGGTTCGTATTCGACGACGACCACGAGACTTCTTCGTTGCTAACTTGTTCTCAGCACGGAGCACAAGAAACACGTTGAGGAGAAATGCGCCAAGCTTGCAGCCGCAGCGTAAGGTCCATCCAATGAGCGTGCGATTTGTCTCAAATTACTGACATGCTTCAACAGCAAGCTGACTTGTGGGCATCTCGACAACCCCGGCGACAAGCCTCCCGCTAATGGAGGAGGTTACGGCGGCTGGCCTCCTAGCCATGGCAACGAAGGCTCTGGCAAGGGCGGCGACAAGCCTCAGCCTCCTATGATCCCCGGTCACCAGGGAGGCAACGGCGGCGACAACCCGTGGTGGAAGGGCCCATGGGGCAAGCCTCCTGGAGGCAACGGCGGCACCGATAATGGAGGATCATACGGCAAGCCCCCTGCCGAGCAGTAAACGCAGCACGAGTGGCGGTCACGACGCGAAGACTTCTGTGGACAGCAAGTCTCGTGGATACTTTTTTGGATTTGGTGCGAATGTCTGGGAGAGTGAAGGAAGATTACGGTCAATACCATGCTTTTGGCGATGAGAGAGCCTGTTGGCGGCTGTAGTTTAGAAAACTTGGTGGTCTTCGTCAGCGATGATGGGGTCTTGAATGGAAACCCGGACATTCGTTTCAAGCTTCACGTGTCAGTGTTCGACTTGTTCCAGCGACGTCTCAGAAAGAATGGTTTGATCTCTCCGGCAAGAGCATAGTCTCGGCTTTGGTAAGCAGGACATGATCATCGGGGTCCCTCGAGATCGCTGGTGCCGTCAAGTGTCCGTCCATCACGGCAGGGTCTGTTGCCTTGAGTGATTGCAAAGACCCCTTCAGACACGTTGCAACCCCGCGGCAAGGGTTGGAGGTGTAGAAGACACGCCAATGGCATCGAAGATCTCCTTTCCCGTGAACGGACATTGGTGAGCATGGCACGCACACAGAACGTGGATGACGATCGTTCGGTCCATCCAGTGTACGTACGCATTCAAGGGTCATCGAAACGAGCCTCAAACCTCCATGAGAAGATCCTGAGCAAGTGCGACTCGAACGCATGCAATCACATTGCATTGCGATGGAGCAGACATAAAAGGGAAGAGTTGCCCATACCTCGCAAGCTCGTCAATCAGCAAACTACACACTCCTGTACGGTAACTTTCCTATCGTCAACACTGCTCCCATCGTCATTCCTACAGTCAAAATGCACTTCCTCTTCCAGAAAGCCTTCATCCTCGCTGCCATGGGCATGGCTGCCGCCGCTCCTCTTGCCGCTCCTCAAGACGGCGTGCCAAACTTCTTCGGCGGAGGTTCTGGAGCTGCGGGCACTGCGTCGGGATCCGGCGCGTCGAGCTCTGGTGCGTCGGGCTCTGGTGCGTCGGAAACTGGTGCGTCGGGTTCCGGTGCATCGACACTCGGAGCATCGACACTCGGAGGAGGACAGGACGTCAATGGCGGTGATCCATTGTAGGTCGATCATTCAAGACCATGCCGGCTGTCCGAGCGCTGACCTTTGGTTCAGGAACGCCGCTTCCGACATGGTCAGCTCCACTGCGTGAGTGCTGAACGCTCCTTTTGGATCAAAGTCTTGTAGCTAATCTGTCCCCAGCAACACTGCCCAAGACCTCGCCAACAACGCCCCTGGGGCCAACGATGTGTAAGGACTTTTCTTCGTCACGAAGAGCCTGCACCGTACTGATATCCTCCAGCATGAACGCAGCCCAGAACGGTGCCAGCACTATGTAAGAACGAGACGAATCTCTCATCGCGTGCCCAGTTCGACTAATACAAAGCAGCCAGAACATGGCCAACAACGGCATGAACGCCATGTGAGAAGCATGACAGCACTGCCTACATTGCCGTGACAGTACTGACTTCCTCCAGCGCTGGGCTCGCAGGCGGCTCTGGAGTCGGAGGCAGCTCTGCTTCCTCGGCCGGTACTGTCTCCAATGGTAGTGGCGTGACTGGACTTCCGCTGAAGGGAAGGTAGAGAATGCTCGAGCAAATTCTTCCAGGGCAATGAAGCGGAACTGCAGGATCGGCTCAAGGACTTGTCGACGGAACGCCGGTCGGTTCGTAACCAGTACAATTCGAATGAGACAATGCTGTCTTCAGAATATTCTGAAGGCAGTTTACAATCCCTTTTCCAATATCGGTACCACATGCCCTGAATGTAGGTCGGACTATCGTGTTGAGAACAAGACCGGAGCCCGTCCCGGTAGACTTCTGAGGAGCAAAAGCGGGCAAAAGCGCGGGAGTAGGAAGACGGGTCGTCGGCACTGCCTCGAAGAATTCAACTTCTCACCACGCTGCGCTAGGCTGAGACGTATTAAAAAGTGCTTGCGTTGCCATCCAAGTCCTTGCACCTTTACATCGTTAATTGAGTCGCTGGTGACGCAGTCTCCGTCCTTGGTCGACCCGAATCCGTACGACCGTGGTTGCTCGTTCGACTTCACTGGGACCGAATTGATCCATCCCGTGGTATGCTTGGCCTGATTTGGACGCCGCGCCAGTGCCGACCTGTGAATCTGGCATGCTGTCCGGAGGTCACCTCCGAGAGAAGAGATAAAATGAGTTGCAGTGACAAACCAATAGCGGAAGCCGAGCGAATGACCAGATGCTACATCCTGCAGTGGCTCCAGGTCCAAAGCCATAAGTCCCAAGTTGGCATGGCCTGGGAAACGACGGAAAACGAGCAGGTGACAGGACAGACCGCGGTGACTGGCTCGATTTTCACAATTCGACCATCAGTCCCTCTACGGCTGACTCCCGCTTGGTGAATGGCATCAACTTTAATCGTTTGGCCGTGGTCAAAGTCCATCGATGGTCCAGTGTGAGATGATCTGGCGGAGCTATGCATGAAAAATAGATAGAGTTCTGTCCTAGTCCAAGTATGGGGATGTGTGACTTGGTACAGATATACGACTCCACAGGCAAGGAGCCGCCGTCGAGCATTTGCCGGAGTGGAGACCAACACTATGCGGCTCGCAGTATGCGCCATGGTATAGTCAGCTCGACCGTCGAAGTGAGGTTCGTTGGCGAAAGCTTACCAGTCCAGCATATCAGCCCGTCGAGTGCGTGTACCCACCCAAGCAGTCCTGGAATTATGGCGAGTGGGCAGTATCAAGGCCGTATAAAAAGACCGTCCGGCGCCCTTCCCCAGAGATCCAGTACTTCTCTTATCTTCACTCAACTTCTCGAATCACATCCGCTCCTTGGACTGTGAGTTTTCTCAACGTTCAGACAAACATCGACGAACAACCTGTCGATATCAGCACCCACCAAGAGTACCGTCACTCAACCCACTCTCACCGCATAGTCCTCTACTGACTGTCCGCCAGACTCACGCCAAGATGTGGACCGTCCTGCGTCCCTTCCGTCGCAGCGCTGCGGTCGCCTCTGCCGACGACTCTACCCACGCCGCGAAAGCCGGGCTGGAGCAGCTCAGCGCACGTGGAAGTGCAGACGAGAAGAACATTCTCACCGCCGAAGATGAAGGCGCCGCAAAGCTCCTCGCGAACAACTTCACGTCATTCAAGAAATGGAAGATCCTCACGGTCATCTTCCTCGTGCAAATCAGTATGAACTTCAACGCTTCCGTGTATGCCAATTCGGTCACTGGCATGATGGAGGAGTTCAACGTCTCCAGGAACCGTGCTATGCTCGGGCAGATGTTGTTCCTGGTCACCTACGTGAGTGTTTGCCGTCCAATCTCGGTATAGCATGAGCTGACTTCTTGCAGGCTTTCGGATGTGAGGCGTGGGCTCCATGGTCCGAGGAGATCGGACGCAAGTGGGTGCTTCAAGGTTCCTTGCTTCTGGTCAATATCTGGCAGCTCCCAGCTGCGTTGTCGCAAAACGTCAGCACCGTCATCGTCGCCCGTTGTCTCGGAGGACTCTCTTCCGCTGGAGGCTCGGTCACCTTGTCACTGATCCCGGACATGTTCTACAAGGCCGATCAGCAGATTCCGTTGGCATTCATCGTCTTCTCGTCCTGTGCTGGCAGTGTCGTCGGAGCCATCGGCGGTGGCATCATCGAAGCTTATCTCCCGTGGAGGGCGATCTTCTGGGCACAGCTGATTATCGGCGGTGTCGTTCAGATCATGCACTTGTTCATGGTTCCCGAGACCAATCCAGAAGCACTGCTGGATCGCGAGGCGAAGAGACGTCGCGAAAGCGGTAAGTCGGCGTCAGTGCCCGCAGTCTGCACGGATAGGGTTGCTGACATTTCAACAGGCATTCAGCCGAACGTTTACGGCCCACGCGAGGTGTACGGCTCTCTCTGGCAGCGCATGACTTTCAAGAGGACCTGCACACTCATGTGGCGACCATATCGCATGCTCTGCACCGAGCCAATCGTCGGCTTCTTGTCCCTCCTCTCCGGTTTCGCCGACGCCCTCATCTTCAGCGGCTTGAGCTCGTTTGGCATGGTCCTCAAGCAATGGAACTTTTCCATCTTAGACATCGGACTGTCATTCATGGCTCTGCTTGTCGGATACACCCTGGCTTCTGCTTCCTACTGGTACTGGTACCGCCGCGATGGAGCTGCGCTGAAGAAGAACCCTACCGCTTTCAAGCCGGAACGTCGTCTGTGGTGGCTCCTGTTCCTCGTTCCACTCCTACCGCTCGGTCTCCTGGGGTTCGGCTTTTCGTCTCTCGGCCCTCCGATTCCCTGGATCGTGGTTTTGATATTTGCTGCTCTCATCGGGATCGCGAATCTGTGAGTGCATCAATCGAGTCGTCCGATCCACTCACTAACAAACTCCCAGCGCGATTTACATGGCCACCATTGACTACATGATTGCTGCGTATGGATCGAAGTATTCGGCCTCTGCGACGGGTGGTAATGGCTTCTGCCGTGACTTCCTGGCTGGTCTCGCAGCAATCTATACGACGCCGTTTTACACGAACATCAAGACAGGCACAAAGTGGCAGCTGGTGATTCCATCGCTGGTACTGGCCGGCATTTCAGCCCTGCTTTGCATTCCCGTGTTCGTGTTCTACGTGCACGGATCCTGGTTCCGAGCGCACAGCAAGTATGCTAGGGAAGTGGCTGAGGAGAACGAGCATCACGTAGTGACAGTCGTACCGGCTGGCAGCGATACGAGCAAGAATGGGCAGAATGGCCAGGTCGTGGTCGAGGAGGTCGATGCATGAAATGGCTGGCGTTGCGAAGAACCCGTGAGGCCTGCTTCGAGACGGCCGTGGTCGTCGCTATTGCGTTATACACCGCGAGCAAGATGTCGATCAGTGTGTATCGACGGGACAGATCTGGGCGAATGGCCGGAGGAATTGGCTGTCTTTGTGACCGGTCCTCGCGTCAGATTAGGAGGCGCATAAGTCTATGCAGGGTACAATGCCTGAGCAAAATCCGGTGTCTTCTCGCCACGAGGTCTCGTAGGCGTTGTCTCTGGTCTCGTCGTGTATTGTCCCAGACTGATCGGATGTGCTGTGTCAAGCTCCTGCGGTTCATCGGGTTCTTGGACGGTCGTGACGATTGATGTTCGTCCCAAGGATCAAGCAGCAGATCGCGTTAGTTCTAGATCTCGCCCCTTCCCTTCCGTGCGCGTCTTGGCGGTCGTGGCTGACTCTGACTGACCATCACAAATTCACAATCGCAACGACGTCCCTTGGTCTTTCTTCATCACTTGCCGAACTCTGCTCCGTTAATAAATCAGATCATCTACCATACCGTCAGCGAATCTGATCACAGCACCGTATACCACCCACGCGGGTCGTTCAGACCTGCCGTCTTGCGCTGTCAACATGAGGCGTTGGGAATAGAGCTTCCACTGTCGGTTGCCTTCGACTTCGGCAAACATTTCATTTCAATTGCTCTCGACGCGGAGTATCCCACTATCGGTGTCTTCGAGCATCGCCTCGCTCTTTCAAACTCGCTTCGAAAAGCTCCCAAGGTCAACGGCTGTGTCCGTCTGTCCGCGCGAATGTCGGCAAAAATGGCACCCAAGAAACATGATATGAAGACATATTCCAAATCGAGCATACTCCTACGCGCCGGAGCTGTTCTGGTCATTTCGGCGGCCACCTCGCCTCTCTCTCAGTTGACTCTGGCGCCGGTCTACGGCTCCATTCCGTCCTCCATCAACCATAGCACCATGGTCATAGTCTCGATGCTCACGGGAATGTTCTTACGATTCTTCTACAAGACTGAATCGCCGCAGTTAGTCGGCAAGCTGGTAGGGATCTGGATATCATGCATGCCGATGGTCCAGAATACAATCTCACGGTACAGCGGCGAGCTGGGGATCATAAGAGGGCCGATCGTCAACGGGCTCATCGGTTGTTACTCAATCTTGATACCTTCTGGCTACCTGCTAGTGGAGTTGTGGGAAGAGCTCTGTGCGAGTACTCGCCTCGATCGGCCACCTGGGTATCTTGCTGGCGCTGTCGCGATAGCAGCATGCTTCCGAGTACTGGAGACCTTTATCAGCGCGGTGGCAATACCCTCGTTACGAACGACCATCCCATCCCTTGATCCCGTCTCCATCCAGCTCATCGCCGCGGTAGCCTACTCGCTCTTATACCCAACACACATCGCGTTGCTGAACATAGCAGCTCTGGCAGCCTATTGCAATCCGCACTTGGCGATCTCCACGGTCAACGACCATCTTCGACCGCACAACTGGACTCTTATCGACCGAGCCTGGTCAAACACGGGCTACATTTCCGTCCTCGAAAGCTCCGAAAATCAATACCGTATCCTCCGAGCCGACCACTCCCTCCTCGGCGGAGAATGGCTCCTCACACCAGAACGTCAAAAACAAGGCTGGCAGGTCCCCGAGTCCATCTACGCCGTCTTCTCCATCCTAGAATCCGTCCGCCTCATCGACCTCTCCCCTCCCATCCCCGACTCCTCCGCCTCCGCCCTCGTCATCGGTCTCGGAATCGGCACCGCACCCAAAGCTCTCCTCGCCCACGGCATCCAAACCACCATTGTCGAACTCGACCCCGTCGTCCACGCCTTCGCAACAACCTACTTCGCCCTTCCTCCCAACCACACCGCCGTCCTCCAAGACGCCGTCTCATGGGTCCGCACCGCCGCCTCCTCCCCATCACTCACCCGCAACAAATACGACTACATCATCCACGACGTCTTCACCGGCGGCGCCGAACCCCTCGCTCTCTTCACCTCCCCCTTCATCTCCGACCTCCGTTCCCTCCTCGCCCCCAACGGCGCCATCGCCCTCAACTACGCCGGCGACCTCTCCCTCCCTCTCACGCGTCGGGTGCTCCACACCATCTCCACCGCCTTCTCGCACCAATGCAAACTCTACCGCGACGCGCCGCCCGAGACGAAAGCCCACCTTAACGGCGACGAGCGGGGGGAGGACTTTTTGAACATGGTGGTGTTTTGCCGGAATCGTCCGGGGGCGGTGAGGTTTCGGAAACCGGTGCGGGCGGATTTCGTGGCGAGTCGGAGTCGGGAACGGTATATGCTGCCCAAGGCGGAGTTGGAGATGAAGTTTCCGAAGGATCAGGGGAGTGGGGTGTTGGAGGAGGGAGATGTGGGGCTGTGGGAGGGTCAGCAGCGGGAGAGTGCGATGCGGCATTGGGCGATCATGAGAAAGGTTTTGCCGGCGGTGGTGTGGGAGTTGTGGTAGATGACGACTTGAAATGAATGGAAGCGATGAAATTCTCTCTCGGTCGTGCTGCGGTGAGGGGTTGTCTCGCTCTGAATCTCACATCAAAGATGAGGGTATCGAGAATCAATGGAACAAACCAAGTCTGTATCGGTATGTACAATGCAAATCCACATAGCGATCGGCCATTTCTTCCACTGCTTTCGAAGTCTCAAAGCCAGTCCATCCAAGGAGCAAAAATCGAAATCGCTCCTCCCACGCCAACCAACGCTTGATGTAAGTCTTTCTGTGACCTGTGATACTGATCCGCAGCTTGCGGATGTCATTGCCTCTCTCTCTCTCTCGCTATCTTTGTCAAAACGCCCGCTGTCCTTCACCACTGTATCACTGCCCTGCCCACAACAAAATAACCCTCCCACCAACGATTCAATGAGTGAAACTCGGCTTCAAAAACTTCGGCCCTTTCGGATCCTTCGGCGGCACATGATTATGCAACGCCTTCTTCTGTCTCTTCTTGATGTCATCACTATACCCTTCCTGCTGACAACACGCGTACTCCTGCACAGTCTTACTGTCCAGCGCCTGCGCGATGGTCCAGCGCTTCGTCGGATCCGGATGCAGCATGCCGAACATGAGAACCTTGGTCGATGCGTCATCCAACGATTGAAACTGCTTCGTACCCGCAAACGCAGGCAGCTCCCTCCCCTTCTTGATTTCGCCGTCTGGGTACTTCTCCAGCCACTGGTCCCATGTGTCGCAGTATATGTTGAAGTTCTTGCAGTCGAGACTGGCGGCGTCCCAGGGATTCCCGCCAAAACAGAGTGTGAGGTACACAATCGCGGTCGACCAGACGTCCACGGCGCGGGGATCGTATTCGCCTTTGCGCTGGTAGACCTCCGGTGCGATGTAGGGTCGGCTGCCGACCCAGCCAGGCGCGCAGAGTCGGATGGGCTCTTCTGGGTCGATGATGGATTGTCGTCTGCAGTTGCGGCAGCCGGGATGTTGTCCGGAAAAGACTTCGCCGGTACCAAAGTCGGCGATCTTGAGACAGCCGTCTTTGTTGACGAGGAGGTTTTCCGACTTGATGTCACGATGTGCGATGCCGCGGCTGTGGAGGTAGTCGACGCCACGGATGAGTTGCTTGAACATGCAATTCCGGTCTTCCACCGAGAAGTAGTTCTTCTTGATGAGGTCGTTCAGATCGCCCAGCTCGCAGTACTCCATCACGTGAAACCACCGTCCGTGCGATGTACATAACCGGAATGTGCTGACGATGTTTGGGTGTTGACATGATTTCGAAATGGCGTATTCGGATTTGATCTTGCGGACATAGTCGTACTCCTCCTCCTCGGTGGTATCTCGTGCGCGGAACTCCTTGACGGCGAACAATTTCTCCTTGGTCTTCTCTGTGCCGGCTGTTTTGCTCTTCATCAGGCGGACAATCGCAGCTCCACCCTCGCCGATATCCTTCTGACTTAACCGTGACATGACATTAAAGTGTTGTTCCAGTTGGCACTCGTCTACTTCCAAGGTCTCCGGCAGATGCACCGACAAGCGCCGCGCTTTCGAACCGGCACCTCTGTCGACACCTTCTAGGTAGTCACCCTCTGCAGCTTTGGAATAGATGGAAGACCTCCGGCCATGCGTCGCTGCTGAGCTGTTCCGACGCGGCCTCCTCTCGGGTTCATCGCCGAAATTCTCGGCCCATTTGATTCCTCCTCTGGTGCTTTTGGTGCTAAGTGGGGTCGGTAATCCGTCCGGATAGACCACTGCTTGCTCAGCCTCAGCTTCAGCCTCGTCGCGAGCACCATTCACCAGGATTTCCGGTCTTTCGGCGGGTACGTCATTGCCGGCTAATTGCGGTGGATTTGCGTCGCCGATATCGTGATTGCTGGGAGAAGGTGAGGATGTCCGTCGCAGCACAGATCTGGGCGCAGCGAGAATTCCGTTGCCATTGGTGGTGATGGTGGTTTTCGTCGCATGATTTTGGCTCGTCGGTTGTCGCGCTTGTGGTGGTGGTGGTGGTGGTGAGTTTGAAGGCCGAGGTGCTCCTCCGGCGGCGGCGGGAGAATTGTTGATGCTGCTGGTCCGTCGATGCGGGCCGAGATGACGTTTGAAGAAGCCGGGTTTTTTCTCGTGCACGGGCGGCGGCGGCGACGACGACGACATGTCGGGCATGTTGCGCGCGTGTCGCACGTCGCTTTCGGTGGTCATGCCGATCGGTGAAGTGTCGGTGGAAGTGGAGGTCGAGGTCGAGGAAGCAGAGGTGGCCGGGCGCTTTCTTGACGAAAGGATGTGGAGCTTCTGGGATCGAGCGTGGTCGCGCGTGCCGGGACCCGCGACAGCACCGTGGGAGGGAGGTGTAGGGAACAAACCCACGGGCGACGTCGGGAGCAGCGTACCTGTTCTGCCGCTGATGGAAAGGCGAGCGCGTGTTCCGTGGGTTGTAGAGCGAGTCGAGAGTTCCGGCCTTGAAGTGCGGCGGGGGATCCTTCGGGTCGATCCAGTATTCGTATGCCAATGCGCCGTCTGATGAGGATGAAAGTCTGTGAGCTCGTGTCCTTTGGTGGTCAAGAATATTGAATATCGTGCCGTGGAGCAGATGATTGCAGTATACAAGAATTATCGCGATTCACCTACCCTCTGAATATTGACGAACCCCAAATTTCGTCGTGACATGGTTGCGGGTCGCCGAAGAGGTGGCCATGATGCAATGTTTTGCTTCTGGCCGATAGCGCTCTCCGGGCCGGAGCGATGGAGGGGAAAAGGAGGAAGAACGATTACGGTAAATAAATAATGGGGGGAATGCTTCCAAGTCCACCCGAACAAACACTTTTGCTGCTGCGGGATGATGGGTGGTGGAGGAAATACTGCACTCATCATGTAGAACTACGACGGGCCCACCAGGAAGGAGGTACATACATATATAAAAAACACGAAACTCTCAACTCCCCCCGACTCAGGAGGGATGATCATCAGATGCTCTCTCCCTGCTGTACGATGAGGCTATCGCACCCCCACGTCGTCCAGACTCCAGACAGTGCCAGACACCAGACACCCGTCTCCACTAGGCATCATTATTTGATTGAGAGTTGCGCAGCCAAGCAAGTCTGTCGCTCGCGCCGAGCGATGCCAAGTTCAAACACATCTCGACGCCCTGCTGGGATCAGGATTCAGGAGAGGTGCGGCGCCTTTGCCCTGTCTGATGCATCCATGGACCATCGGAAACCACATCCCAGTGCACTTCTTGCAGCACTTGCATCATCGTCGAGTGGAGTCGATAGGGCCTTGGACACATCCACGGCGTTGATCGTGAAGACATTATTCCTCGCCTGAAACGCCACGGAAGAGACAACACCATTTCGGGTCGTCTTCCCTCCACCCTAGATGCACCCGACCTTATTCGGGGTCCCTACATTATTGAGTTCATGCTACTACTGTACTCTCATTGCACGTGCTTGGCCATCGCTTCTTCCACGACTTGGATCTACAGTACTTCCGTACGTACGCAACGGCTGATCAATCTTCCGTTCGTTTTATTACCAGCTGGCTCCAGCTTTCTTCCAAGACCAGGCCATAGGAGGCTCAGTCTGCATTGCCAAGACTGTGAGCACAGCACATCTCTCCATGTCGCCCATCACATCTTGGCGCGGCAATTAAAAGACATCTGGACACCGGGCCGAGTGCACGAGCAGGCATCTCCGCCAAGTATCGACCTGCGGTCAAGAGGGATGATTTCCTGAAGTTTGAGCCTGCCAGCAATGTACTTCAAGTGGACCTGGTCTCTTCCTATCCGACAGCACACGTTGCTCTCTTTTGGAAAATAGGACCAACATTTATATGCTCGACAAGGAACTCGACAACACCCCCTTGCCGCCTCCTACCCCAGCAGTCGATGCATACCCGAACGTCATCTCCAAGACTCCAACCTCGAGTACATGACCGGATAAGACTAGCAGATGCACGTCTTGCGACATTTTTCCGCTAATCCTACCAGGTACATCGGAAATTGTGGGATGGGAAAGGTCAAGGTACAGACAGATATGCCAAGCCTGATTCTTGCGAGGCTGCAGTGTACGGAATGCAAGAGGAGTATATTCGGATGTACACAAGATCCGCGGATCGACGTTCACAGTGCACACCGCGACTCTTTGCTATGCGTTGGCGGCAATGTGACGTTGCAATCGCGGTCGTGCAGATCCACACGCAGCACAAGTGCGTGGATATACACGCAAGTGATGTTCATCTTCTGGCGGCTTGGCTTCTAGGCATGCTGAACAAGTGGACGAGGTTGGTGGACGGGAGAAGTGCCTACGTTGGGTGGGTGCAGACGCTCATGTTCTTATTGTACCTTTTTAGTGTCCGGGTTCCTAGGTAGCTCTGGTATACTTCGTAGCTCCGGGTCAAGTCGTGTAACAAAGTTTCAAGAAGCATCCAAGTCTGAAAAGGTTACCATGGCTAATAATAAGCAAATGTCTGCCTGAGCAGTAGCATGCCCTTGCGACCGGGATGAATTCAAGCGGGTGTTTACCATCACAGCACACAACGCAGTGTATACGGTATACCCTTCGCTGAAGCTCGCTTGGCATGACGGCGGCCCAATCAACGCCGAAGAAACTCTCACAAACCTTGATGAGATCAGCTTCCCGGACGACACCATTTCATTCGATTCACCCTTCTGCGGTCTGCACGATCTCGTCGCTATCTGCGAGACCCCGCGAAAAATCGAAAATCATGGCGCAGGGCAATCATTGGCGGGAGTCAGCTCCTCCTCCCCCCGAGCTACCACGCTCTCACAGCTTCCATCTCAGCCCGCTGCTGTTGTGTTGCTCTCATCAATGATCATCTCCTCTCTTGATGAGCTTCAGATCTGCCACGCAATTCCTCATCACCACTTCAGCCATTCAAAAATGTTGCCAACAAGACGCATGGCACTGAGGACATCGGATATCGGTATCGATCGCACTGTCCGCCGCCAGATGGAATCGCAAAATCGCTGTTGTCCACATCCAATTGATGCCTCAGGCATCCATATCCCCCCTCAGGCGACTGGAGAGATCAATCGTGAGCGACCGGGTCCACTGTTGCTGTTGCGCGAAGTACACCACCGCTCTCTTCCTCTCACACCTCTACCAGCACGACGACGTACACCATCTCTCATTAATTTCTTTCACCGCTGAAATGCCTGCACTTTCCACAATTTCTTCATCACTTTCATTCGGCTGGACCACGCTCTACTGAACACGCTCGAACGAAGCTCGTTTTGCGCGAGCACCCTCCTCTTGATTGACCATTGACGAACCAGTCCGACACCAGACTTGACCGACATCTTCCGAGTCTACATCCTCAATCCTCCATGTCGCAGTCCTGCTAAATTCGACAATTTCCAACGAGCCCACCAATTGCCATGCCGCCGTCGCCGCCAGCACGGCGGAGCACTCGCGGCGCTGCTCCGACAGTGCCCACCTCAACCACATCCTCCTCCCTCTCGTCCGGTCGTCAGGATCGCAATACACGTGGAGGGAATGCACAAACATCGGCCACACCGCGTTCACTCTCCTCGGAGGATATCAGCGAGCCACCACGACGCAGTCAAAGAGCGCAGCTAATTCAAAAAGAAGATAGTCCGGGGAAGAATGCAGAAGCGATAGACGACCCAGATGAGGAGGCGATAGATGAGGAAGAGATTACACGCTGCATTTGCGAACACCAAGATTATCCAGGCCCGCCTCTCAGCGAAGCCTTTGATAACATTCCCGACGCGCAGTCAGAAGATGCTGGTGGACTGTTCATCCTCTGCGATGGGTGCAGTGTCTGGCAGCATGGAGGATGTGTGGGCATTGTCGAGGAGAGCCAAAGTCCGGACAAATACTTTTGCGAGCTTTGTCGTCCGAAGCAGCACTCGGTGCATAAGGATGTCAACGGGTACGTCGATTTCTCATTTCCCTCGCAGTTTTCTCCCTACCATTCGTGGTCGGTCTTGCCATTTCGCTGGCAGCTCGCGATAGCCTCAGTCACGGCATGCGTCACCGCTGTCACCTGAGCACCTCCGCCGAGTGAGGGCAAGCTTGCAACCCACACCACCGCGCACGCGGCCACACCACACACTGTCTCCTACTTACAACAACACATCACCTTGCGACGGCGTCACCATGGCGCGCTATCACGATGCACCTACCAGACATGCAGCAGCTAAGGTCGAGAACAACAGGCAGAAATACTCTCTATACCTACCACTCCACCCAAAGGCTTCACGCAAGAGCTCCGTCAGCAAGCATGATGACAAAGCGAAGAAAGAGCGTGATCTCGCAGCTTCCCGCGGTAGCGTCGATCCTGCTACCGGCAGGAGGAGGGGGACCATGAGGAGCAAAGAGCATGATGATGAAGAGGAACAACTGAAGCGTGCGATTGAGGAGAGCAAACTTGCAGCGGATGGTGGACCAGGCACTGGCAGGAGGGGTGGGAAGCGCGGCCGCGACGACAGCAGTGAAGAGTGAGTGACAGGACAGCCCTGCGGAGGTGATCATCAACGGCTGACAATTGAACAGCAAGCATGAGAGCAAACGTCAGAGGACAGCTTCCATGTCGATACCGTCAGTCACCAGAACTGCCGATTTCGAGGACGACACTGACGGCGAGGGCAATCCCACGACCAGCAAAATGAAGAAGGCCAAGGCAGAGGCAGCACAATCCGCGCGACAAGTCAAGCAAGCCGAACAGGAAAAGGAGAAAGAAAGAGCGAGAGCCGAGGCCGCCAACCGTAGATTGGACAGGGCGAGAAGTCGGCGGAATGATGGTGAGATGGAGATGGTGAAAGAGCGAGTTTTCCAAGCGCTGACACAATCCGCAGAAGCCGGGCAGGACGACGACGGAGCGGAGAGAGCCCCCAGCCATCACGACTCCCCACCGCCACCATCCTCCCAACCTCCGTCACCGCCCGCACCCGTCGAGAAGGTGTCACATAAGAAAGGGCCTGGAAAGAAGCCAGGGAAGAAGCTTGGGAATAATCAATACACGAAACGCAACCTCGAACAAGCCGCCTCCAGCCCATTCGGTCGCAAGAGAGGACTACAAAACCAATCCACAATCGGCAGCGGAGACGAAGGTCAAGACAGCGCGAGCGCAGACACCAACGGCAACGGCAACGGCAACGGCACGAGTAAGACGAGTCCGAGCGCGGCGGAGAATGGTAACACCAATGGCAACGGCACGGGCAGGAAATTCGGCCGGCCTAAGAAGAATGTCGTGAATGGGAATGGAAATGGAAGAGCTGTGATCAATGGCGGGGAGGAGGTTGAGAAGACGTTTACGAATATGAGCTTGGCGCTGAACAATATGAGTGCGTACATTGCGAAACAGCAGGGCGAGCTCGGTCTCTCTACCGTCGCGAGTGGCACCAGTCCTGGCAGTGTCGAGGAATCTCTGTCGGCGGGCGGAGCTGTGCAGCCTCCTGTTGTTGCAGATGGTGAGGGAGGAGAGGTCACCTCGGCGGAGGTCAAAGTCTCGGTGGAACCCAAGTTTGAAGATCTGAGTAGTGCGGAGATGGCGCTGAAGTTACAGGACAATATCGCCAAGTGGCAGGCGGAGTATGGGCATTTGGTGTCGTGATGGGGAGGAATGGGAGATGGGTGGTTGGTGGAGGAGGAATGGAGGAATGGCAAAAGCATTGATACGAGGGAACCTGCGCACGCGGGATGTGCATACTGCATGCATAGGGCTGTGTGTTGAAGTTTGCACTAGAAGGCTGAATGACGAGCATTGAAGTGATGATTTGAGGCGGGAATGCCAGTTTCTTCTCTCACACCTATGTTCGGTCGTGGTCATGGCTGTCTGCGTTCTTCTCATGACCAGTCCGCGGTCATCTGACAATCAAGGTAATCTTCGACAACACCTGAATTGGACACCTGAACCGAAGGAAACGATCCCAAGTCGAATGCCTCGCACAAACGGAGCTTTGCATTCTCTGACCCCGACAAGGATGCAAACCGGTTCTCACATGGTCATACATCGTACTTTTGTTCCTAGTACACCCGCCGTACTTCAACATCGTCCTCAAGTCTGCACCTCGACCCTTCAAATGTCCATGTCAATGTCACCACCCGCACCGCCATTCGCTCCATTGCTCGTGGCAGCAGCAGCAGTCTCTCCGTTCCCAGCCGGCGCATCGTCTCCACCCTTTGAGCCCCAGTAATCCGCCATCTCAGCGTCCAGCTCTTCAGCAGTCTTCCGAGGTCGTCCGCCCACCAACTCATGTCCCTGATCGTCGACACGCTGGCGACGTCCACCTCTACCTCCACGTCCACCAGTCCCACTTTCCTCCCTCTTTGCGCCAGGTCGTCGGCCGCCTTCGCGCGGTGTTCCTCGGCGTCGGATTGGGGAACGGTCCCCACCGCGGGCTCCTCCCGGCACGTAGCGGTCCACATCCCCCGCGCCGCGACCTGCTGCTCCTCTGCGTGGACTATCGCTGCGCTGTCTTCGTCTGCGGCTGTCGTCTCGAGGGTCGGGACCGTTGTCGATTCGGTCGAACAGGCTGCGCGGTGGCTTTTCAATACGGTCGAAGAGCGAGCCGCGTGGTGCTGAAATTGCGGGTCCGGCGGGGAGAAGAGTCATGCGGATTGCTTGACCATTGGCGTTTTGACCGTCGAATTGTTGAACTGCGTCGGATGCGTCGCGGGGGTCTTCGTAGATGACGAATGCGGTTCCTTGAGAGCGGTCGGCACGGTCGTACAGGAGTCGGACGGAAGAGACTGGGCCTATGCGCTCGAATAGCTCCTGCTTGATGTTAGATTGTGTGAAAAGAGGGTATTCTCAAAAAGCATACGCGAAGGTCGTTCTCCGTGAGCTCGTAGTGGATGTTGTCGACACGGATTTTGCTTCCACCGGGACTGTCGTTCATCAGCTTCGTCCCTCTGGCAGGATCGAGCATTGTGGCATACGCTGCGGCACCGCGTGGAGCATAGCGATCGTCTTCAATCGGCGCATGTCTCTGCGAACGTTCTGCGCTAGCATGAGCTTGCATTCAATACCCCTCAGTATCACCTCCCATCTCACCGTATCGTTCGCCCTCAAATCGATCGTGCACCCAGTCGCTGCATCGGGTTAGCCAAACGCTTCTTATTGTTTCATCTGGTGATGGCCGTACGAGTCGAGGTTGGCGGGTTCATCGCGTCGGTACTGTACGGCAGGAACGCCCTGTTAGCTCGGTCTTGGTGTCGCTGCGAGTCGCTATCCACGGGTCGATGGTCGAGGCCTCGGAAGGGTTTCGGCGACTGGATTGCTGGGGGAATGAGGCACCTGCGCGGTGAAGGTGATGTCAGCATTTCTATTGACTCCTCTTGATAAAAAATTCGCTCATACCTTTCGTACGCCGTCTCTGGGGTACTCCTCTCGGCGAGGCGCTCTTGGTGGAGGAGGGCGTCTGTCACCACCGCCGCCTCCTCGACCACCTCTGCCTCTGCCTCCGCCGCGCTGAGTGTTTGTTAGCACAGGGTCGTCATGTCTCGGCATTGGATTCGACATGGCGTACTGGGCGCTCGGGGCGTTCGCTGATGATTTCGTCAAGGCTGCGATCCATTTTGTCGAGTGTTGTTGAAGGGGAATGGAAGTGCATAGCCGTTTGTGAGAGCTCAAAGGTATGGACGTCGGCACTTGGCAGGCGCTGCGGCTGCGGGAGCGACCCGAAACTTTCATCACAGTCTACGAAATCTTCGACTTTTGTTTCTCCTTCAATTTCTCTCATTGACATGCACATCGGTCACTGCGTGGGATCTGGTTGCGTGGCCTTGTGCGGCATACAAAGCCATGTGCCCGACTGTGCGATGTGCGATGTGAGATGCAGTGATGATAGGCCTCAGGTCGACCGATTCTGGATTCCGTCGAGACGAGACGGAGCATCACGATCCCACAACACGATTCCGCGGCCAATGTCTAGGTACTGGTAAGCATCAACCCCCCGACACTCCTCCTCTCTTTCATGATGACAATACTTCGTTATACCCAGCTCACTCAGATGCTACGGCAATTGCTGCGAACGCGATTATCTGACTCCCTTCCGAAACATCATACATGCACATCTCGCTCCGTGATAGAGGCATATGCTGACTATCTTCAGACGTCAGGTTCACGGGTCCAAGCACTCGACTACATCTCTTGACGCTGCGCAAGGCAGCGCAAGCGTATGTGCAGGATCTTTTCCTTTGCCAATCACCGTCCGTGTTCAGTAGGTCCATAGTTCGCAACACCTTCATTTGCCTCCTCGGCTCGCGGACACAATTCCCTACTACGTTGAGAGCCTTCTTGACAGTGTGACAAGTTTTCGTCATGAAAGTATCACTTCAATAGCACCTGAATTCCTACCAGGCTCGTTAGCAAGCACGATGGAAGCACGATCGCATATGTCCTCTGACGATAGTTTCAATCGAGCTTCTGGAGGACTCGTTCAGGACGACAAGGATATCCTCGTCCGGAAGTGGTTGATACGTGCAGGTATGAGTGATCAGATGGGTAGCTTGCCAGTCGTTCTCAGCAAGATAGCCGTTGCCGGCGAAGAATGGCAAGAGGCCGGCCCGGTGCATGTCAGATGTCTTCCAACAAGAGCCTGCAAAACGATGATTGTGTCGATGTCAATGCGGAGTGCCCGCTAGCAGTTTACGAGCCCGATGAGCAAGACGGGCATGACGGGCAAGACGAACACAATGCCACGCTGGTGGACCATGAGGAATAAATCACAACGTGGCCCCCGTTTCCTACGGGCACAACATGGACATCGGCATCAGTCAGAACATCCGATTCTTACTTGCTATCTGTTATTGCCCATATGCCCTGCCTGTAGATAAAGACACTTCTCGCAGCCCAGCCTTCTTCACTAGAATGCTACTAGTGTACACATGTTCTTGATCATTCCATGCCCGTTAGGTTTCTTCAAGGTGGCAACCTCTACTTGCCCTTTCCTTGCACAGTGCTTCTTCTGACTTGACGCCTCCGAATCGTCTCAATAGTACGATCCACCGGCACGAACGGGTTCGCTGCGTTCTTGTCCCTCTTTCTCGTGTTCGGGCAAAGGTAGCAGGTCTGGTCAGTGACAATATACTTTCCGCTCTTGCGTTCGTAGGATGGAACGGTATCGAATTTCTGAGTCTCCTTCTTCTTGCATTTGTTGCAGTGAACCAGCACATTCGCCTCGGCTGTCGTCTCAGCTCCTCTCGTCGGGTTCAGATCGTTGTAAGGAGAGATCTTGCGGTGGCCCTCGATGTATCCCTTGAAACCCTGAGCGGCTTGTCGATCGTGAATGGCCCGGATGCTGGCGTTGAGACGAGGCAGCACCACGTTCCGCCAGTACTCTTAGACGACCGGGTTCGTTGAGTGCTTGAGAAGGCCGAGTGACTTCTTCGCAGCCTTGTCGGAGCTTTGATTGAGCGGACTGGCGATGCCAAGGCCGATCTCGACCGGGCGGATCTCGGCGTCAGTGAGGTAGACCTTCAAGATGCGGCGTGGCAGTATCTGGAAGACGAGGGCGGTCCACATCTCATGGACGTTGAGATGGAATTTGAGGTCAACGAGCTCATCGTCAAACTCGGCGAGGATGACATATGTGCATGTGGAGGTCGGTTTGTTGGCGACTCTGTGATGTAAAGTGTCGTCCAGATGCTTCTTCCGGTCATGGATGGCTAGGCGTTTAGTAAGGTTGCCAGCCTGGCCGTCGTAGAGCATGAGGAACTCGTCGTCAAAGGTTGACTCCACGACATCGAGGTATACTCCAGGGTTTTTCGATTTTGTGTTACCGCCAAGATCCAGCAGCTGCGACTTGCTCTAAAAGTCGCCGCTCTTGAACAAGGCTTTCACAGGCCGGCGGACCGCCGCATGCTGAATGGCGGTGACGGCTTCCACACCACCAGCACGCTTGATAAACTGTGCGTAGCCTCGCTTCTCATCGTGCGATACGTGGAGGAGAATGCGCTCGAGCACATCATACGGATCTGGCGTGCTTGTGAACGATCCTGGCACCACGGAATCATTTGCCGAAGGCTGAGACTCGTTCTGGATGTCTTCCGCGTCCTCCACGGAGATGGTCAGAACGTCGTCGTCGTCATTGTCATGGTTGACCGAGGATGACGGAGCGACGTGTGGCTCGTCTACCTCGGTCTCACTGTCTTCATAGGGCCTGTCGACATCTGTGTCGTCGGCACTGTCGTTGCGTGTGTTCGTTGAGAGCGAGTAGTAAGTGAGGCGTTTCGACTTGCTGGTGGAACGTGTGACACGTTTCTCGTGAAGGAACTTCACGTCGTCATGTTCGGTCTCGTAATTGTCATGGTCAGGGAGGTGAGTCTCGTCAACATCGGTCTCGCTGTCGACGTAGACGGGAGAGTCGTCAATCTCAATCTTGCTGGCGACTTGAATGGGAGGCTCGTCTTCTTCGGTCTCACTGTCGCTGGCGACATGAGGCTCGTCACCCACGTTGGCACGGTCGTATTGGGTGATCAGTGAGAGTGGTTCGACAGGACGAGCTGGTCGTTGTGTGAAATTGCCTCTCTTGTGACCAGACGAGGCGGTCCGCTGCCTCTTGGGGGGAGGATTTTCGTCTTCGTTCCCGTCATCGTCGCTCACGCTGATGGGTGATGCTGCCGAGCCGTGTGCGTCGGCTTCACATCCAGGAGACGAGGATGGACTTGCGGCAATGGGTTGTTTCTGAGCCGGACAGGGTCGCTGTCCATGGGCTGCTTGATGAAGCTTGCTGAAGATGGAGACGATCTTCTGCTGGCCTCTCCCACTGTCCTTCACCTTGTGGATTCTCGACGTCTGAGCTCTTCCTGGCTTCGCGGATCTCGGCATATTGGCACGTATAGTGACGGCTGGAGGAAGGCGATTGTGTAGGATGTGAGGCTGGCGCTGTCACGTGTCTGAAAACTGTGAGAGTGAAAGTCCGGCATCTTGAAAGTCGATTCCAGATGAAGAGGTGATGTCGGGAAGGTGGGTCCAAGGCAGACGTGTGGCAGGCACGGAAAGCGTGTCGCGTCCGGGCGTGACCGCTTGGTGTCCCAATCGAGGAATTCTGCTAGAACAAAGTCAGTACCCAGCGACGTCGAGTCCTGTGGATCAATGGCCACTCACCTGAAGTCCTCCCATCTGCGCCACCCTAAGCTCTCCAAACGTGAGGCATTGTGCTGAAGATACTGCTAAGTCCGGTATCGAAGTCCGGAGGCCTGCCGGCCAGTATTTCCAGGTGGCAGAGGATGTTGAAGTTCTGGAGAAGGTGGAATTGCGATAGTGGAAGAGTTTTATAGACCTCCGCGCCGCCGCATCTCCGCGACAGACGAAAGTGGCTACGTCACGAAGAGAAAGTGAGCGGGAGAAAGTGAGATCAGGCCGGGTGGAAAATCCGCAAAGCAGAGCGACATTGCCGTGGTAGCCCAGTGGGCATGTAACTTAACGACGTGTTCTCCGCCGCCAACAGGAGGCTCGTTACCCAAAGGTAAGGTATGCCACTGATGTCACCAGTCGACGACAGGCTCGTTTTCCATGGCCCGTCTGAGATGTGCTTTTCGACAGGAGGCTCGTCTTCTAGGGGTAGGTCGTCTGACAAGGGCCTCGTCCAAGCCGTACTGTTTGACAGGTCACCCGTCTCTAGACAAGACTTCCGTTACAGCCGTTTGCGGCGACTGTGTTGCAGCAGACGACATGTCAATTACGCAAGCCTCGTCTATGGCGTCTCAAAACGTGTGAGCTGTCGTTTGACACGAGCATGTCGAGCTCTCTTTACAAGAAGATCGTTGATGGACACGAGCCTCGTCGACGATGTCTCGTAACGCGGACACTAGCCTCTTAGGAGTTCTCTTGTAACAAGCAGGTTGTCGAAGACCACGAGCTTCGCTGGAGCTGCCTCGTACAAATGAAGGCATAATTGCAACCTGGTCGTGTCTGTCGCCTTCAACGAACCCGATAGCCGTGGATCCACAAACATCGACATGATTCTTGGCTCTTTTTCTCGATCTGGCGCCGGTCCCTATGCCCATGTTTGCTCTTCCGAGCTGTCCTGCCGGTAACAAGAGGCTCATTACCAGACACGAGCCTTGTTGTGGCTGTCTCAAAAGAACTGAGGTGTCGCCTCTAGCGAGCCCGATATCTGTGGAGCCACAGGATGTGGCAAATACCTCGTGCTCACTGACGGTATCCAATCGCTACGGACCAAGGGACCGATGCCTGGAGGGCTGCGAGCATTGGACTGATTTTGGTGCTCACTTTGGTCGGATATCCATGGCCCAACTTCTTCGATTCGATCATGTCGTGCCGTGATATGGGATATGGGATATGGGATATGGGAACTTGAGCATGTTGCGATGCTTGTTTGATTCTTGGAGCTTGGAGAACGCTGAGGTGTGACGGACATCGAAGCCAAAACAGAGGAGTGGCTTCGCACTACCCTTCGGTGTTCTATTGCTTTGTGCATCTCTGAGTATAGCAGACTGTCTTGAATACGACCTTGCCGTCTTCAGGTGCTATGTACTGTTGTTGGAAGCCATGTGGAAGCCATGTGGAAGATGGGAAGAAAGGAATGGGGAGGAGTAAGAAGCTCCATGTTCGAGAAGTGCCATTGTCATCCAGTAGAAGCACTACTTACTGCGAAAATGACATGGATCGATATATACAGTCAAATTTGACAAAGCAGCATCAAATCACGGCCGGGGTAAGGATCACCCCACCATTCAAATTCTGCGACCTGGCTGACATCTCGTGACCAGTGGCGGAGTGGTTAACGCGCTGCCCTGCTATCCTTCACAGGAGAGTTGACAGGCAGTTCCTTCGGGAGCGGTTAGTTCACTCAACTACTATCAATGTCAACGCACCCACTGACATGACATTAGCGTGTTCGAATCACGTCTCGGTCGGCAGTTCCCTCGGGAAGTACAACTTTTTTGCCCTCTCAAGTCGCAAATGTTAACACAACTTTTTTGGCATTGTTGGTGGGCTTTCTTTTTGCCCTGTCAGCACAGCCTCCAAGCGGGGCAGCCCGGGCAGCCCACACTGACATCAGCCACTCACAGATTCATCGTCGTCGGTTAACACATTAATTACTGCTACAGGGCTGCAACTCAGCAATAGGAATCCCTCCAGTCTTTGCTGCCGTCAAATCACGACAAGCCAAAATCAACCCAGCCGACCGATAACACTTCATTTCCAATTTGTAGCCATACACAACGGATCCCCTGGAGCGGCTCCACAAGAATATCGATCGTTCTAACCCACCGCACACAATATCGCACTCGTGGTCAAGCTCCGCGGGCGTGTGGTCGGTACATTCACTCAAGCCGTCCCGCGCGGGCCGCTGACTAAGCCACGTTGGGAACTTCAATCTCTAGCAGAGGCAAGAACTCAATGATCGACACATCAACATGCACAGTCCGACTAACCTCAACCTCGAACAAGCCCGCCGATCTGTGTGCACGGCAGCAAGCGATCGCACCATCTGGTCCGATATCTCCGAAAAATACTTCCGACACGACCTCATTCAGCTGGAGAGGCGCACCAATGCTGTGCCAATTGATGTCCTGACCGCTCCTATCATCCACGACGGCATCACAAATGCAGACACATTACCTCTCAGCGTCGAAAGGCAAGTGGCAGACGACCTTGCGTACATCGCCGCCGTGACCGAGGGAGCTCAGAGCGTAGCTGCAGTCTGCTTGGAGCAACACGTCGGAAGAAAGCTGCTCGTGCGAGTTGCAGGTATGGATGTAATGGATGATAAAGTCCGAGAGATGCTCGAAAACATGGCTCGGCTACTGGAAAGCCTTGTGACCACAATGCAGCAGGCCGAGACGTGTAAGCAGCGAATGTTCGCCCTCATCACTGAGCAGCATTCACAGAAATTGCTCGGCCGCATGCGTTCGGTAAAATGGTCAAAACCTTCCTACTTGAGGAAGACGCACAAGAAGCCTCTCGCTCGAGATTTCGACAATCTGTCCCACCGAGTTCAGCACGCATATCCTTCAAAGGGTGAGTGGAAGATGCGAAAGACTTTGGTTGGTGTCATTGCGGCGCTGAGCAAGGTGTACGAGCAATTCGAGACTACGATATCCGACGACAACATCACGGCACTACAACTGCTGGTGAGGTCTACCCACGATTGGTGCCGAATCCGTGAAGTAGGAGCTTTTGCATCCAAGCTCGACAGTGTCACTTCTCCGACCCCTCAAGTCGCGGCTGCAGTGAAGACATTGAGGCAATTGGAGAAGATCGGCGCCTATTGGAGGATGGCAAGCAGTCTGGTCGACACCGCTTCAAAGTATCCAAATTTATTCCGCCGGATCGAGATCAAGCATGTGGTTCCGTACGCAGAGACGCCGACGGACATCGCATATGAAAGCTGGGCAAAAGTGATGCATGTTCACGCTGAAATACAATTAGTTGTCGAGTATGCAATCAAACAGCAAGAAGACAATGAGCAGGACTCACAACAAGGCGAGAAAACAGGTCCCACCATCTGGCCCAGAACTATCGGAACGAGCAAATACCTCTGCTTTCTCTGCTACCTCTTCATACAAGAACACGGCGGATTCGGACAAGCGTTGAGTTCTCACGGAAGGCTGTTCGACCAATGGACGGTACCAGATTTGTGCGAGTACAATCATGAGACAAGAGAGAGATTCGCGCAGGTGCTATTGCGAATGAACCATTGCATTCGGAGACACATCGAGACGCTCGGCAAAGACACTATCTGGAGACCTGAGCCTATGACGAGTCGTCAGAACCTACTGGTCGATCTTCAAGATGTGGAGGGACCCATAGGCATTAACATTGAAACGATCGCCATGTCTCATACAATAGGTACAGTCGACGGTCGAGGAGCACAGTCAGACAAACCCCGCACTCAACTTCACAACCATCCTGATCACGTCTAGCTTTTCCCGCTCACGATTCGTCCTCTGCGCCAGTTCGTCCAGCAAACTTCAACCCAAGTGCGTATGCACTGAATCCGGGTCCTGGATATCGAAAGCCTCCGTAGATATCATCCTCCTCAGCAGCGCCGTCCCGAGCAATGCGCATGCGGTCCGCACCCTCATCATCGTCAATCGTCTGCTCGATAATACCCAGCTTCTCACGAGCGGTCCCTCTTTGCGCCGGCTCATGCATCAGACAAGAGGTCACGAGATCCACCAAGGCCTTGCTGTAATTGCTCTCAACCGTCGCGTTCCACCTTGCCCACTTGGGATCATTGGACTTGGCATCGGACATGATATCCCTCTCCGTAGAGGAGCTGTGCATAAGCTCATAAATGGCCACCCCGACTCCCCAAAGCTGCCGATGGTTAGCTGCGGTTCTCATCAGAGACAACAAAGACTCACATTCGCTGCAGCCAGAATTCGTTCTCCGACCAAGCTCGTATACTCTTCGCCCCAAAACTCCTTCTCCCGTTCCAAGAGCTGCGCTTGCTGCGCGTCGGTCCTCATTTCCATGGGTCGATATCTCCGATCCCCCGGCTCTTCAATCCGCAAGATGCCCGGGTTGAACCCATCAGTCGTCGAAGTCTCCACGGCAAACTCAAAGTCACTGAGCTTCACGTCCGGGTACCTCGAGTTGGAAGCCGTCGACAAGAAGACATTCTCCGTTCTGAAATCTCGATGCACCACCTGCTGCCAGCCCAGGACCGGACCATCAAGACTGCCCTGCTCCATAACCAACACCGCTTTGAGCAGCTGCTCCAGCATACGCCACACAAGAGATTCCGGAACGATTAGTGTTCCCGCGGGAATAATCGTTGACGTGGGGTACTCGAACTTCCGGTCGTTATGCTGGAACGCGTTGTGGTATGCGTACATCATCTCTTCCATATTGCCTGCATCGCAGAAGTCGCCAATGACCCGGTACTGGAACTTCTTCGGGAAGTTTCTGTATCCTCTGAGCCGAGCAAAGTGCGTGCCACCGCTCTGTGCGTCACATAGTGTCTTGTGAATCACAAATTCCATACTGTAACGGCCCTCCACGTCTCTGATGTTCCCCGACCACTTGGTGCCGTCTTTCCAGGCAGCCTAAACACCAAAGGGTACAAACGTCAGCGATACTCGGACAACAAGAAACGACACCGACCAAGGCCTGACGAAACCCGAGACAGTCTCGGACCACTGCAGGCCCTATAGCCTTCAAAGACTTACCAGTTCCATGGTCGTGGACTTGACAACGCGACGATCGACAATGCAACCGTCAGCATCCAGGAGGAGCCAGACCAACGCCGAATTCTCGCCTTCACGGCCTCCAATCTTATATCCTCCCTTCCAGACTGGGTCGTCCCCACCGAGCTCTTCCGCCGTTGGCATTACTAGATCACGGTGGTCTCTGCCAATGAGGTTCTGATCGACTGCTTCGGCTCCTCGCACTTCTTCGTCATTGAGTTCTTGCGTCTCGAGAGTCGCTCCCTGCGTCTGGACAGCCGCTTCCTGCCTCTGTGCCGCCCCTTGAACTGCAGCTTCTCGGGCTTGTGTCGACAATTGGAGAGCGGTGAGGACGTCATCTGTCACGGTGCCAGCTCTCTGTCCCTTGACAGTCGCCCAGCTTGCCGAGACCTCTGCGAGTGCTGCAGCGTAGTCGCCAGGGTGATTGGCTCGCGCTTCTCGAATGTTGCGCTTCAAGAAAGTGTTCCAGTTCGCCGGCTGGACCATGTTCGCTCGTTTGCGAGAGATAGAGGGTTGAAATCGAGAATGATGCCAGTGCGACGTTCAAGGATCGGTTGACGCATTGCCAGCAAGTGCATCGACAAAGAAATCTGAGCCCGGATCAAGAGTTTGTAATTCGGCTAACGAACAAAGACGGCAGCACGCATTATGCCATCGCGAGCGAAAACGAAACAAATCGAACGTCGGTCGAATGTTTTGTGATTGAGTAGACAATCATTCAGAGTGGTTTGGCAATCGTCCTCATCATCTGTGCATGACCGAGCGGCCTGCGTGGAACAAGTATGGCTGTTCTACCCCATTCTGTGAACACATCGGCGACAGATACCTCATGCATGTATCACCTAGACACAATCATCGCCAATCCAAGCCAGCGTACCAGACTCCAGAAGCCATTCATCGCCGCAGAGCGTGATTACGACCCTGCGAGACACAACGCGGTCCCCAGAGAAGTGCCAGGTCGCAGACTTGAGCAGCCCTCAATACCTCGTAATCGGCATGATCATGGCCGACGATCAGTCCCTAGGGAGATCGCTGGCGGCAGTGGACCGACAACACAGCGACTGCACAAAAGCGGGACAGGTAAACAGCTGTGCAGGTACAGAGGCTGGACATGCTGAATAGCCGTTCAGGTACAGTGGCAGGACATGCTAGACAGCCGTACAGGCAAGTTCACACGTCCTGCTCGGTAGTCATGCTCGGTCGCGGTACGAATACGTCGACCATTGCTCTATATCATACATATACGTCAGTGGGTATGCCAGTCGACGGTGTAGGTAAGATCGTAGCACACGCTGTTCCGCTAATTTTGTCGCCCAGGAATCTTGCACGCGAAGACAGCAGGAACGCTCGATGCGAAATGTATGTCAATTCGATTTCGATATTCCCCATGCTAGCCGCATCGTCCGGCCGGCCGCGGTCAAAATTCCCGATGGTATCTCGTTTAACAAAAGACAAAGCAAGTTTTGAAGACTCCCCAGCGAGTCCTCCCCAGCGAGGTTCTAGCAACACCGCGATCAACGCAACACCCCGACAACCGCATACCACATCTTTCAGTCAATCTCCATCCAATCCTCCTCCCGGATCTTCAACCCACCATCGACCACAATCCCATTCTTGACCCACTCCAACTCTTGGACATACTCCAGCGACTTCCTCCCCATCCTCACCTTCTTCAACAACCCCTCCACACACGGCCGAGCACCCTCCCACTCCCTTCCTCTCGCCGCATCCCAATCACCATCTTCATCTCCAAACCGACACCATATCCAATCACATCTTGCAATACGATGCGTGTTTCGACTGCGATCGGGTTTGCCCGGAGGAGCGTCGAATGGTAGTCTTGCCTCCATGAGAGCGTAGAGCAGGACACCCAATGCCCATCCATCTGTCGATCGTCCATCGTAGGGTTGGCCGAGCAGGATTTCAGGCGCGGCATAGTCTTCACTTCCGCAACGGGTCGTAAGGAAAGGAGGTTCGGGCGGCGAGGGTATACGTCGACTGAGACCGAGGTCGGTGAGGATGACAATCGGAGATGGATGTGTGCGTGGGTCGGAGAGAGATCGAAGAGCGGATTCAGAAAGGTTCACAAGGACATTTTCGAGCTTGATGTCTCGATGTACGATACCGTTCGTGTGAAGATATCGCACGCCGCTGACGAGCTCGGCGAACATGCGCTGGACCAAAGGAGGAGTGAGAAGATCGCGTTTTTGGCTGGCAAAGTCGAAAAGGTCGCCGCCTTGGCAGTACGATAGGACGAGAAGGGCGCGGGAGGGTTGATATTCGCATGCTTTGAGGTGGATGAGGGATGGGTGCGCGATACTTTTCAGTATTTCGACTTCGCGCTTAAGACTTGTCTCAACACGCTCTTCGTCGGCGCCTCCAGCAGGTGCATGCTCGACAATTTTAATGGCGACTAGTTTTTGTGGATCTAGGTGAGCTTCGATCTCAGGCGTGGGGTGCGATGGGATGCGTTCACGGGTGGCTAGCATAACCGTTGAGAAGGTGCCTTGACCGAGCTGACGAAGTGGACGGAACTTTCGACGCTTGTTGTGAACGCCGCAGTGGATCTCAAGAAATTCGGAAGCAGTACCGTCCTCCAAATGAGGCGGCTCCTCTTCTGCTTCCTCACTACCGGTGGCACTCGACGAGCTCGGTGGTGGTGTAGGAAGATGCTCCCGTTCGGCACCCGCCACTGCTGGTGGAGCCGTGGCTGTAAGTCCTCGCTGAGCTGCAAGGTATGCCTCTCGTTGCATGTGATACTCTGCCGTATCAGGATTCGATCCGTTGCCTGCACCGTATGTGACGTGGCGAGGCCTGACATTGTGCAGTTGCTCTGGTACAAAGTCTGATATACTCCTTGTCCGGCCATGTGGCTGTGTACTGCCCTTGTGACTATCCTGCGCTCCCGCCAGACCTGACGCATTGGCTATTGCAGCTTCTTGCATTAAACTTCCATATGCCTTTTTCCTCCTCGTTGTCGGCGAGTCCGGAGATCCGGGCTGTTCTGCGACTTGTCGAGGCGTATGTTCGCCGAGCGAGTTGTCCCTTGATCGACCCGGCGTTTCGATGCGTCGCTTGCGCCAGAACGAATCAATCGACATGTTTACCGCTGGTGAAGGCAGCGGCGTGAGGTCCGTCATGGCGGTGAGATATGGAGACGGCAGGTTGGATCCGAACGAGAGGGAGGAGTTGAGGCTCGTTGTCGATAAATTTGAACGGAGGGAAGACGTTGTCGGTGGCAGACGATCTGGCGATGCTATTGAGTGAAGCGACGAGGAGGCCAATGGCGGACTGGCATCGTAGTTGATGATGGGAGTGTCGTTGGCATGAGCAGCTCCCGCCTTCGTTGGACTGTCCAGGTTGGTCTGCAAGGACAGCCGGTCGCTGCCTGGAGGGACTGGTTGGGTGCTCCGGTGAGGCAGTAAGACGACGGATGTGTCGAGCGGAGGAAGGACGACGGCAGCGTTCTGGGCGAAAGCCTTTTGATTTCTCACCTGAGGCTCAGCGGCAAGCGCAGCGCTTCCTTCATCAGCGACACGGGCATGAGTGCGGCCTTCCACGCCTGCAGATTGTGCATCTGCATCCGTCGATATCCGATAGATTTGGCGATGGCCGTTGTCTTGGGCCTGTCCTTCACCACCGCCGTGCGGGGCATCCCCATGATGGCGGGAGATTGGGCTCATGGCGCGGACATGGGTAGGTAGGTGGTACAGTCGGTCGGTACTCCAAAGAGCACTGCGCGGCACCGCAGGACCGTGGGGATTGTTGGACCAGATATTTGGAGGCCGGCTGTTGGATCGTCGGCACTGCAGCAGTGAGGACTGCACGTCGTCGCTAATCTGGTCCAGCCTCCCCAATGGTTGGTCGCTGTCATGGACAAGGATGTTTGATGCAGCGCGTTGCTAGGCACGCCAGTCTGTAGGCGAGTCTAAGTTGGTGTGTGGCCTGAGGCATCCACACTGCTCGCGATGGAGTTTTTGGCGGGCATGCAGTCGAGAGGATGGCAAGGTATGCCTTACACACGATGAATGAAAGCGACAATGGGGTCTTCGTCGGAGAAACGTGGCAGTTTGCCATGTGGCTGGAGTGAAGAGATTTCACATCTCCAATGTCAATGCATTCTTTTACACTCATGTGATATAGACCCCGACTAAATCAGCGCCTGCCCCTTGAACATACCCTCCCGCACCTCTCTCACAACATCCTTCCGATCATGCCGTCCCACAAGTACCACACCTCTCCCTCTCCTCCCCATTCGTCCCACCCGTCCCAATCGATGAATGAAATCGATCGAAGTATGAGGCACATCATACAGCACAACATGCCTCACCTGCAGCGTGTCGATTCCCCGAGATCCCAAGTCGGTCATAACGAGGACTTTCGTGTTGGACAGGACTTGCGTAGGTCGCGAGAGCGTCCCAGGGTCGGATGCAGAGGGAGGCGCATAGACGAGCGTATTCTTGTTGTCGGACGACCTCGAGGGAGGCGCAGGACCAGTAGCGGCGGTGTTACGGGGAAGCGAAGGCGAGCCAGTGAATGCGGCAAGGGTTTCGCTCATTCTGCGCTCGTCGCTATCTCTGCTCAAGGCTGTGGCGTCGATGCCTTTCGCGCGGAGGTAGGCTGTCAATTCGGCAGTCTTCTCCCGTTCGTTGACGAATACCACGACTTTCTTCTCGTGTTCGGGACCTTCCTCTGCAGTTTCTTTGCCGATATCCCAGATAGTTTGAGCGCAGGCGAGGTCACGGTTTCCTTGGTAGGGCACTTTGTCGATGTCCACGACGGAGAGTTGAACTCTTCTCGGAATGGCGTGGAGATTGGGCGTCACGAGACGGCGTACATTGGGATAGCGTTTGTTGAGGTAGGAGTCTAGTGATCGGGGAATGGTAGCAGAGCAGAGGATCAATTGGTGTAGAGAAGGCGTGGCGCGGTCGATTATGCCGGAGGTAATGGGAGAAAAGGAGCGGTCGAGCAAGGAGTCGGCTTCGTCGATGATGAGGTGGGTCACGCGGGAGAGAAGATTGGGGTCGGATTCGGTGATGGATTGCAAGAGGTGAGGGGTGGAAATGACAACGTCGATTCCCTGTGCAGAGAAGAGGCGATTGCGGATGACAGTCGGTGAGACCGAGGAGGATATGGCCGCAGATCGGAATTTGATGGTGTGGGAGAGGGATTTGAGGAGGGCGCCGACTTGAGAGACGAGTTCGGCGGTCGGGAGAAGTATGATAGCTCGAGGACGTCCAGAAGTCGTATGAGCTATGTCCGGAGTTTCGAGGGCAAGATTGGCGCTCCAGGCCGATTGGCGCGTGGCCTCCTCTGCTTTCCGGGCGTCTTCGATTGATTGCTCGGATTTCTCGATGGCTTCGGCTCGTTTGATGGCGTCGATTACCGGGAGAACATATGCCAACGTCTTTCCAGATCCTGTCTCAGCTGCCAGAAGGATGGGTTCCATCCCAGCCTGTATCTCCTGGATTGTCCTGGTCTTCTTCCTTTTTGTCATATCTTGCGTTCCTAACATCGCAGGTATCGCAAGCCGTTGAATGGGCGTCGGAGAGACATCTTGTAATCCTCCCAGCGCTTGCGACGATATCGATCCCTTGATCAACGGTAATAAATCAAACTCATCAAAGCTGTCCCTCTCCGCCAACTCCTGCTTTATCCGTCCGCGCTTTTCATATGACACATTTGCCAACGCCCGTTGCATCTTCAGCGCCTTCATCGGTTCTCTTGTCTTTTCCGGCTTCCCACTGCTCGTCCTCGCTTTCAAAAATGCTCTCGCCTGCCGTTTATGATCCGCCGCTGTCATCTTCTTCTGTGCCAATTCCACCTCTCGCGGTACTGTCGTTCGATTCATCGCACCCCATGGACTATTCCGTGATCGCCTTGTCGTTCTTCCTTCTGATTGCGCTCGTGGTGGTCCTTGTGCGACTTTCTCTGAAAGCACCATTCGTGATGGCTGCCGTTTCTGCACGGTAGTCATGGATCGGGAGGAGGTTCGCCATGATGGGTAGAACGACTTGTACAGTGCGCTGACCTCGCAGAACAGGCAGATCGTTGATGGCGACAGGCGCAACATGTTTTCTGTAAACCACAGACGATGGGTTCAATCCAAGTATGCGGCCACGCGACTTTGAAGTTCGACGAGTCAAAAGTAGTTTCTCCCTCCCCAGTTTTGCCATCGACCACTGACGCAACTTCCGTTTTTGATCGGCCGAAGGTCGGGACGGGAAGGAGCGACTCGGGAGTCTCCATGGCGACCGACCTCCGAAAACGACTGTCTCGCAGCGGCAGAACATTCAGTCCCAATGTTATTATGATATGAGGCTTCACCACACTACCCTTCTCCTTCAACCACACCACCTGTTCACCAGCAGTCTTTCGCTTCGTCGGCTCTACGCGCATTTCATGTCATAAACGCTGCGGAATTCACCACTTTGCTGGTCATTCATCACTTTTCATCTTTCTTGTTGTTGGCCGTTCAACGGCGTGCCCGACATTCCTGGCTGTTTATCGCCCGTACAGCGCACGAGACATTTCAGCCGTCGAATACCTGGACTTCCACGCTGCACGGCAGCTCCATTACCATGGACTCTGTATGTTGAAGCCACCTGCACGAACAACTTCCCTTTCCTTCACGGCGACTGTCCTCTCCCGATTCCCTCATCCTAATGCCCTTCACTTGACTCCGCTCATACGATGGTCCGTCAGGTGGTCCGACCATTACGCATTAGCAAGGGCACCCCCAGCTCTTCCCCAAACAAATCTCGCCCACTCTCAGAGGTCGGTAGCAACGAGCATAGGAGGAACAGTCCTTCCTGGAATCAGGTCCCCAAGGTTAGTCCTGCAAGAGCTGCTGAAGCTTCTAAGCTTTGTTATGGTCCACTAACACGAGGTTCCTCTCCTCCAGCAGGCCATCAACAATACCGATACCTCACCAACAACAGACACCTCATCCTTCATCAAAGACAATTCGCCGCGCGCATTCTTTCGCGGCCGCGACCCGATGTCGCCCTCTCGCTGCGACGCCGAAAACAACCCACGCGATGCATCGCCAGGCGTATCTCCAAAACGCCGCGCCAGCATCGAGCGCCTGAAGCAGGCCGGTCGTGTCAAGACCAGCAACATCTTCGCCATGGAGACACGCGACGCATATGATCCACACAATGTACCGATCGTCGAGCGGCCGAGTGCCAACCGGCCAAAGAGCCCGGGATTGTTGAACAACAGCTTCACTCGTTTTGATAGCCTGCGGAAGGAAAACAACCCTCTCACAAGCCCGACTCGTGGTCACAAGCGAACAGGAAGTCAGACGACAGTGCCCACCACCTCACCTTCTTGGGAGACACGCACAAACGGAGCCTCGACACCGTCATCACCCACGAAGTCTGCGCTGTCCCGCAGCAGCCAGTTTGGCTCTCCACTCGAGCAGGACAGCATCCACCAATGGTCTGATGAAGATCGCGCACCCACTCCCCGTGCGCGCGCTCTCCACCGCCACAACAAGAGTGTCACGTTTCACGAAGACCCAGAGGTCAACGAGTATGAGAACCAGACACCCGAGCCATCAGTCTCGGCCACCTCTGGATCGCGCGAGGGTAGCTTTGATTCAGATATCCACTACGAAGATTACAGCTTTGAGCGCGGCAGCTCAGCAGATCAGCTTCGCGACGACAGCTTCGATGAAGATTTGGAGAATGCTGACAAGACGCCGGTCGTCCTGCCAGAAGAATGGTCGCGCATGTCTCCACAGGCTGCGCGTGCTGATTTGGTTGACGATGAGGATGATGTTTTTGAGGGCTCTCCTGTAGCGCAACGTCCTATTCTCGGTCGCTCGGAGAGTGTTACCTCTGATTCAGACTCGCGACCTCTCCCACCACTTCCTGGCATGATGCGTGCAAGACGTGAGTCCGACGCACTCTTCGCTGCTGCTGAGCGCGCAGCAAACGCCGCACGTTCTCTTCCAGCTCCACCCAAGCGTGCGTCATGCACAAAGGAGGATATCATCAAGATGCGCAATGGTCGCCCGTCTCCAGGACATGCGCCGGCCGAGGAGCTCATTGTAAAGAACCTCGACACTGGCGAGACCAAGGATGTCCATGTGGATGAGAGTGAAGTCAACGAGGACTCCGTCGTCGCGGAGCTGGCCGAATTCGCCAACTCGCCTCCCAAAATCTCCCGCGAGAGCATTCTCCGCAATCTGCGCAACTCCAAGTACGAGACTGATGAGGACGAATTCTATGCTGAGAAGTCCATCTCAGGTGACAGTCCGGAGCGACCCACCTATGAAGAGCTCGCCAGAATGCACCCTGATGAAGCAGTTCCATCTCGCGAGAACAGCCGCGATGCCAGCGCGAGATACTTTGGCGGGTATGACGATGACTCCGAAGTGCAGATCAAGGAGGAGCCCGTGGACGACAGTCAATCCGATATGGGCTCCATTCCAGCTGTTGAGCAAAATCAATCGCTTGCTCCCTCTGGCGATTCCGAACGTCAGTCGTCTGTCCTTAGGCATGACATTGGCGACGATCGATCTCCCAGTCGCGATTCCTCTGTTGAGCCTGATGCAGAGAGCACCAACCTCGACCTTCACAACGTCAGCCAGCCAGCGACTGAAGCTGACGATGGCAAGGAGAGCCTGCAGGACGCCATGCAATTGCTCACCGTAAAGGACTACTCTCTCGACCCGAAGAAGTCGCTGTCTTCAAGTGGAGACTTCGAGCTGCCGACGTTCCTCAGCAGTGACGGCTTCGACTTTGGCATGAAGGACTTTCTGACTCCACCTACGACCTCTTCAGGCCTTCCCAAGCAAAACGATGTCATCACCAAGGCACCTTGCCTCCAGCCAGCCGCAGAGATCAAGCCAGCCTACAAGGACCTACCTCGACCGACGTACGATGGAGCAGACTACTCACCGGAGGGCACCCCCGAATCAGTTCTTCACCACTCCAGCACCGAGGAGATCTCAGGCTTGGAGGACCACTCGGAGTTCCTGCAGCAGCCCGAGGCACCGCCGCCAGCTGTTGAGATTCCAGAGCGTCGCGCCACCATCCGTACAGGCGGACAACTCAAAGCTCGTCCGTCCGCAACACCAGCTGATATGCGTATGATGGCAGAACAGCGACGCCTCGTTAGTGCCGAGCATCCTGTCCCGCCAATTCCCCAGGCATACACTGCGCAGATGGAGGACACCACCGAAGCTGAAGAAGATCTTGAGGCTACTACACATTCTTCCACAAGCAACGAGTCCAAGGTCGACTCCGGCGTCGAGGCAGGTGATGAGCCTACCGCCAGAATGAACAAGAAGATGAGCCTGAACCTGGATATTCCAACTGGCGACAACGATGACTTTGAACAGGCATTTGATCGTGTGATCGAAGGCCAAAAGGTGCGAGAATCATTTCATTTACTTAAACCCTTCACCAGGTTTGGTCCTGTACTCCAGCAGGCTGCACCTGAGCAAGATTCAGCAACCGCAGAAGAACCTGTCCGCACTGCGGGTTTCGTTCCTGATGCGCCGACCCCATTTCCACCACACCAGAATACTAACGCGTTTGCTCGCACACAGAAGGGTTATCTCATGCGCCAGAACACCAAACTCGTCGTCGCTTCGAACAGGGATTTCTCCGGTGACAGCAATGGCACCGTCAAGTCGAATGAGTCTGCCCAGACGGCAAGCTCTCGTACCAGCCCTTCGAAGGGTGTCAAGCATGGCAGCAATACTCGCAAGCCGAGCGCCGAACCATTCCTCCAGACAGAGCCATGGAACGGCAAGGCTCGTCGCAAGAGTCAAAGACAGGCGTCGGCACAGGCAAACAGCGGCATTGCTCCACCTCTTCCTGGCCAGCCTAGTGCTTTAGGAGTTGTCGACGAAGATTTCGCTGCAGGCACGAGCAGTCTCGAAGATGACGTTGGCGAAGGTGTCGAGCGTGGCCGCCTCTTCGTCAAGGTGGTTGGCGTCAAGCATCTCGATCTGCCCATGCCGAAGAACGACCGCCTCTACTTCCAACTCACCCTTGATAACGGTCTGCACTGCGTGACGACTGCCAGTCTTGAACTGGGCAAGACAGCTCCGATTGGTCAGGAGTTTGAGCTTGTCGTATTGAACGACCTCGAATTCCAGCTCACTCTTTCGACCAAACTCCCGCCGCCACCCAAGACCGAGGCGCCAATCTCCCGACCTTCGTCTCCAACCAAGACGCCCAAGCACGGCAAGACATCTTCCTTCTCCCGCTTCCTTACATCTCCCAAGAAGCGTGCCGCCGAGAAGGAACGTCTGGAGCGCGAGGCCGCCGACGCGGAGAATCGCCGTCGCGAAGAAGAACAAGCGCGCATGCAACAACGCAAACGCGCATCCGCCCACCCCTCCGCCTGGGATTTGCTTCACACTCTTGTCAACCCATCCGACGGTTCGTTCGCACGCGCATATGTCAATCTTCGTGCGCATGAGAAGCAATGTTTCGGGCGTCCTCTGGTCGTCGATATTCCCTGCTACAACGAATGGGCGATCGATTCTGAGCCCACCAACTCAAACAACACCTCTGTTCGGTCCAAGCGCGGCACCACCGGTCCGGTGCGCAGGCCACCGTACATCGTTGGCCACCTCGAACTGCAGCTATTGTATGTCCCGCGTCCCACCTCCGCCACCGACGAGGACATGCCAAAGTCTCTCGGCTCTGCCGTCCGCGAAATGACCAAGGCTGAGAAAGTAATCGAAGTCGAACACGAGGGCCACTTATCCCAGCAAGGCGGCGACTGCGTACACTGGCGAAGACGATTCTTTCGTCTGGCGGGTCCAAAATTGGTGGCGTACCATGAGCACACGCAGCAGAAACGCGCGGTCATCAATCTGAGCAAAGCGAGCAGATTGGTGGATGACAAGACCACGCTCGTCAGTGACCCAAAGTCGGGACACCCGGGCAGTAAGTCTGGCCGGAGAAAGAGCGCTTTCGCAGAAGAGGACGAAGGATATGCGTATGTTGAGGAGGGTTTTCGGATTCGTTTTGCCAATGGAGAGACAATCGACTTCTATGCGGATTCCACTTCTGAGAAAGAGCTGTGGATGAAGGCTCTCAGCCAAGTTGTCGGCAAGAAGGATGGGAGCAGCTCGAGTGACAAGAAGGGCAAGTGGACAGACCTTGTGCTGAGGCGAGAACGAGTGGGTGGAGGACGCGCGAGTGCGATGTCGACCATGTCGCTTGCAGAGCCCGAGGCGATGAAGAGCAGCACAGAAGTTAGGGACTTCACGAAACCGCCGCCGCCTCCGCGAAAGGATGGAGTCAGTCCGAAGAAGACTACGCGGCCGACGACGCCACCGATGAATCCGAGAAGAGGGCATCGGGAGAGAGGGGAGGTGAAGAGTATGATTTTCTGAATGAGGGATGAGAGACGGAAGCATGGAGTGGAAGTCAGAAGAGTTGTACATCCAGACGTGACGATGCGTTTCTTTCATTTCGTCCATGTCTTTCGTTCGTTCAAGGATGGCGTTGGACGGAACTGTATGTTAATCCATGAGTGATGGCTCGATTGACGTGTTCATTATGAATGGGAGAGGAGTAGGGAGAGAGCTGTCAGTACTGTTGATCAATGCAAAGAACCACATATCATACTCTTGATCGTTCTGGTCAATTTTATAATGTTCAGACACTACTTAATCTTGGATGATCGTGGAAACTGCTGTGTTGTATCATGATCACGAGAATGTAGTCCGACAATGTCTCGTCGTCATAACAGCAGCTTACCTTACCTTAGGGTTACAGGTTTCTTTGTGAATCATCAACATCGTCCGTCTCTCATCCATCCATTGAGAACGACATCGTTGAACATCACGATGCTGCCTAACCCACGCACAATAATTGTAACCGGTGCAGTATGCGAACACATCAACCATCATCTTGACACACTTGCTAACCATTCTCAGAACCGCGGCATTGGCCACGCCATCTGCCAATCGCTCCTCTTGCATCCCAACCTTTCTGGCGCTCCCCTCAAGCTGTTCGCCGCAAGTCGCAAAGGCCTCAGTCTGGGCTTGAAGATTTCCAATTCCTCCCATCAGGTCTTCTATCCGAAGCTCGATGTCACTTCAAAGGACAGCATCAAGGATTTCAGCGAGGAAATTCAGAAGTCTGCCATCGAAGGCGAGCTTGTGCTTGTCAATAATGCGGGTGTGAATCTCGATAATGAGTATGGAGCTGAGAATGTCAAAAAGACGATGGATGTGAACTACTATGGGACGTTGCATGTGAGTCCTGGCATCTGATCGATGAAGGGGACCACGCAGTCGATAATCTCGGAGGACTAACTTGTCGCAGATGTGCCAAACCTTCCTCCCTCACGTCAAAGAAACCAAAGGCCGCATCGTCAACCTCGCCTCCATCGCCTCGCAACTCAAATTCTACTCGCCCGCCATACAAGCCCGTTTTCGAGATGCCACGTCCGTCTCCGACCACGAAAGCATCATGCAAGACTTTCAATCCTCCGTCGAATCACACACGGAAGACTCCGCCGGTTTCGGCCCTCCCGCACGCTCCTACTCGGTCAGCAAAGCTCTCGTGCGCAGTCTGACTTCCATCCTCGCAAAGGAGAATTCGGATGTGATAATCAATTGCTGCTGTCCCGGGTGGATCAACACGGAAATGGGCAATTTGGTGGCGAGTAAAGGGCGGACGGCGCCGAAGTCTGCGGAGGAGGGCGCGAGGATCCCGGTTAGGTTGGCGGTGGGAGAGGATTTGGAGGGCGTGAGTGGTGGGTATTGGGCGAATGAGACCGTGAGAGGGACGGGTGAGGGGAGGGTGGAGGAGGGGTGGAGTTGAGAGGAGAGCGGGAGGAGGAAGGGTCGGAGGTTGGGACGATACAACTCAAGAACAGACCCGTGAAATTATCGAGTACGGCCTAGAATCTCGCTCATACCTCCAGCGTGTCGTGCTACGATCCAACTAACCTGCAAGGCTAAAAAGTAGCATGTGTGTACTTGTACCTACGGCTTCCGAGTTACCTTGCCTGAATGACTGTCTACTAGTCCCGGTGACTTCCTTGTACGGCCGTTGAGCGTACCTGCGATCTCACCTGTACGGCTGGCTATTCAAGCATACCTGTAACCTTTGGCCTGTCCCGCTCATACTATACTGTCCGCCGGGAACCACCTTAGGGTTATATGCGTAACCCTAAGCCGAACCAGATTGTTCCTAGTCTCTACAACGCGCCCAGCGTGCTTGAAAATACATCCAAGTGTATCTCTCTTTCCTTCAAATCGAATAAACTCCATCCTCTCTACGCCGTCAGCCAGGAGTAATTCATCCAGCACTTTCCACTTTGTCTGACAGCAACGATAGAGTACCAAATCATGCCAATCGGGAAACGACCGCGTCGACGTGATAGAACTACTCAAGCTGGGAACTTACAACAAACGGTAGGGCCGCAAGCTAAGGGGTCGTCCTCCACCAGACCATGCACAGTGATGCACCTCTCCCGGCGAATGGGCCGATCTCAGCAAATACTCCGTCTGGAGAACATGTCGTGCGGACAAGAGTACCAAGCATAATAGCTAATGAAGCTAAGCACCCATGGCGGAAATGGCGGCTGAGACAAATGGGCACGGTATAGGCGAACGCTTCCGCAATAAGGCAGGTCGATGTCAAGATCGGCGGTACTAAACACTGTAGGCAAGCAAACACATTTGGTGGAAAGGATTTGCCCCGTGCATTCGGCTGCATCTCGAGACACTATAGCGCTACTTCGCAGTGCTACTACACGATCCCCACGCACGCAGTACTGGTGAAATCCGATGTCCCGGCTATATTAACCGCGCTACTAACCTCAGCCTCTTCAGAATCACTCTGTGTTAGAGAACGGCAGCCCAGACGACAGATGTTCTGGACCCCGAGCGAGAGAAGGTAGGTAGATAGTGGAGAAGATGGATGGCGATCACGTTCGATATGGGGAACATAAATTGATCTGGCTGCCCTGGAGATGGACACCTCTCAAGGCTCCGATCTCTCTCATCAGCTCTATTCATTTACTGCCTCGACGGTTTCATCATGATCTCCAAGCCATCTCGACGAGTGGCTGCAGGCCTACTCGCCACCAGCGCTCTCGTCGACGCCGGACCTTGCGATATATACGCCTCGGGAGGCACGCCCTGCGTCGCCGCCCACGGCACCACTCGTGCCTTATACAGCAGCTTCAGCGGCGCTCTGTACCAAGTGCAACGCGACTCCGATGGCGCGACTGCCGACATCAAGCCAGTATCCGCCGGCGGTGTCGCCAATGCCGCTGCTTAAGACTCTTTCTGCAGCGGTACGACCTGCTCTATCAAGACCATCCACGACCAATCCGGACGAGGCAACCACCTCACACAGGCTCCACCCGGGGGTGCAGCCAGCGGGCCTCGTGCAGGTGGCTACGATGATCCATCCAGCGCCATCGGTGCCCCCGTGTTACTGAACAGCGCAAAAGCATACGGCGCCTTCATCCATCCCGGCGCGGGATATCGCAACAACAAACCAAGCGGCATCGCCACGGGCGATCAAGCAGAGGGAATGTACGCCATCTTCGACGGCACACATTACAACGACCAATGCTGCTTCGACTATGGCAACGCGGAGACCAACAACCTGGACACGGGCAACGGACATATAGAAGCCATCTACTTCGACTATGGCAACGCGGAGACCAACAACCTGGACACGGGCAACGGACATATAGAAGCCATCTACTTCGACTATGGCAACGCGGAGACCAACAACCTGGACACGGGCAACGGACATATAGAAGCCATCTACTTCGGCACCTGCACGATCTGGGGCAAAAGCGCTGGCAGCGGCCCATAGATTATGGCAGATCTCGAGAACGGCCTCTTCGCAGGCCAGAGCCTCGCGCAGAACAACGCCAACCCATCCATTAGCAGCCGCTTCTTGACGAACATTGTCAAGGGTCAGCCGGGTAGCTGGGCCATTCGTGGTACCGACGCTACTCTAGGCGGTATCTCGACGTTTTACTCGGGGAAGCGACCAACGCTAAATCACGATCCAATGTTAAAGGAAGGTGCTATCGTCTTGGGCATTGGTGGCGACAACTCCAACTCTGCATAAGGAACCTTCTACGAAGGATGCATGACCTCCGCCTACCCCTCCGACAGCACCGAGAACGCCGTACAAGCCAACATCGTCGCCGAAGTACTCCGTCGCACCACTCTCCACCGTGCCCCTCTCCGTCGGCAAAGCCGTGATCTTGCATGTCACCACGGCAGGCTACAACACCCGCTACCTCGCACATACCAACGATATCGTCAACACCCAGGTCGTTACCGCTTCTTCCTCCGCCGCCCTACGCAACTCAGCGACCTGGACCGTCCGCACCAGTCTTGGAAACAGCGGCTGTTATTCCTTGGAATCGGTCGACACTCCTGGTAACTTCATCCGTCACTTCAATTTCGAGCTGCATTCGGCCAAGAACGACGGCTCAAAAGCATTCAAGGAGGATGCGACCTTTTGCACGCAGCCTGGGCTGAGCGGCAAGAGAACGACGTTCCGTGCTTGGGGCTATCCATTGAGGTTCGTGAGGCATTACAACAATGTCGGCTACATCGCGGATCAGACTGGACCAAAGGCGTTCGATAACAAGAATGGGTTTATTGACGATATTTCGTTCACTGTGGAGTCGGTATTCGCCTCCTGAAGGTCGGCAGGAAGGTTTGTAGGGTTGTCCCGAGACGAACGTTAATGTAAGGATATCCCTAGACGAACCTCAAGACAGGGCTGTCCAGAGACTCGTCGGCTACTTTCGGCTACCATGATCCGGTGCCTTTCATCTCTCCATTACCTTGTACCCTGTTGTCGCCAGCTATGTCGTTAGGATCTACCTGCGAATGAGAAGATGTGGCCGTCGTCGAGACTACACGGCTCGGGCGCCGGATCTGTCTTGCGCGGCAAAGCGCAGTGCTATACCGCTTGCAGTCGCTAGGTTCGCCGGCGATCCTTTCTAACCGATACTCTCATCGCTAAGGTAGTACAGCAACGACAGATTCGAAAAACAGGCGAAGCTCGAACTACAGCTTCTGGGCACATCGGAGGGATCACCGTTCAAACCTTGCTTAATTCATAACCTGATTACAAGGAGATAGGCCAATCAGGTCCCAGACATGCCCCCCTGAGACTGTAAGTGCCCACCAGCGGTGATCCCTGCTGTATAGTTCTGGAGAGAAGCTAATCGCGACGTCAGGCACGCCTCACCACTTCTCCGGGCCTCACCAGAATAGCCACGTGGTAGTTCGAGCAACTCCGCATGGTCAAGGAGTATCCCAAGAGAGCAGTTCCAGGGCTACCGAATACGACAAGACTAGATATTGAAGTCAAAGCTTTCACTGAAGGATTATGCTTGTCCACGACATCGTGAGCAGTCGGGTAGCAGTCGGCGACAAGACAGAGTGAAAAGGTGTATATAAGGACACGGAGTCGCACCACTAAAAGGTACGTCGATCATCTCACAACACCCCTTTCACCTCTGAAGATGAACATCCTACTCCTCAGCGCTCTGGTGCGCCTTGCATTTGCCAGCGATCCCATCAGTCCAACTGATTCGCATTTCGCTACCTCGAGCGGTCTTGAAGTGCTCCTGCAAAGCACTGGGAACACCATCATCAAGGCCATTGTATCCAACGCCGGCCAGCAGGATTACAACATCTTCAGCAAGAACACCATACTCGATACGAACCCGGTCGACCGAGTTCAAATCACGATCGACGGGACTCTCGTTCAATCGAAAGGACTCCGACTCATCTACGCACCTGAAAGCCTCCACGAAAGTCATTTCGTGCCTATCCCCGCGGGCCAGTCTGTCGAGGTTGAATTCGACATTGCCGAAACGCACCAGGTCCACCGATCCCCCCATGGCAGACACGAGGTCATGGCGGTCGGTGTTTTCCAATATGCCGAGCTCAACTCCACCAAGATCGTTGGACAGATTCCATATCGAAGCCCCGTCCTGACCGTGGAAGTCGACCTTGACGAGGCTGCAGCGGCGTTTGAAGGATTCCACCCTCCCAAGGACGAGCTCCGCAAGCGAGCTTACATCTCCGATGCGCGATGTAGCGTAAACAGCATTCGGGTGATTACGAATGCAATGAAAGAGTGCGGGCTGGCTGCGGAGGCAGGCGCAGAGCAAGCCGCCAAAGGAGGCCAGACTTACCTCTACTGGTTCAAGACCGATTTCTACACAAGGGACGTTTCTCAACACCTGGCAGCGATAGGGAAGGAGTGCAAGCAATTCAACCGCGGTTCGATCAAGATATACTGCGATGAAGCACCAGGCTACCAACTCTGTGATTATGGGGTTCTCGCGTATGTGGACGATGAACTCACTAAGGCCATGTTCATCTGCCCACTGTTTTACAATCTTCCGCTCGTGACGGACTGCGATGATTCGGGGAGGAGCCGAGCGGGAATAATCATCCACGAAATGGGACACTTCTCAGGTCTCTACAAGCCCAGGTGCATTGATTATGCATACACAAAGGGACCCTCATTGAAGCTGGAAGATTATCATGCTCGGGACAATTGTGATTCCCTCGCCTTCTTTGCGATGGACATACGGGGCAAATGTGCCCGCTAGTGAGCCGGCACGACGTGATCACCTCTACTATCCCAAGTGTATCTATCATCGTCGACCTCTGTTACTTCGTGCTCTTGACTCATTCGATCGTTACATCAATTCATGCTCTCTTGATATTCTATGCTGGTCGTTGTGTCTTCTCACCTCATGTCGGCCGGCTCAAAAGACCTGGTCATCACCTCATGTATCAGGACCACTTCTCGTTTCCATCTGAGAGACGAAGAAACAAATTGGCCGCTGCTCTTTCGTGTCCTGTGCGTCCTTCGTAACGCCTGCCATCTCAAAATCCCACCAAATCGCATCTCGTACCAACAACAGCAAGCAAAAGACCCCGACCCACCATGTGCAGATAGGGTCGATCGTCGCCGCCTGGTCAAACGAACCGTCCTCAATTCCCGAAAGTCTCACCATCCCAGTCTTCTTCTCCTTCTTCCCCCTCACTGCTTCCCAGCTCCTCGTCACTCTCCGCACTCCTCTTCATACTCCCACTGCGGCTGCCAGCTCCGATACCAGGCAGCTCCTCTACATCGTCAGCGTCCCAATCCGCATACGTCAAGTTTGATTCCTGCAGTTGGCGAAGTTGGCGGGGCAATTCTCCCACGTCGACTCGCAAGTTCGGATTCAACTTGCCCTCGGGATCACCATCTCTCATCAGCGTCGTTGCTTCGTCGAGAAGTCGCGATTGCCACGTCTCCGCCTTGACAAGAACACGAATGATGTGTTCGTATGATTTGCGAGGGTGGTGCTTCCGCCAACCATGATCAGCGATGGCGTCGCAAAGCTTTGTGATGTGGCGGACGGCGCGCTGACGGGCCGAGTTGAAAGCAGAGTCCGAGGTGAGAACGTCGCCATTTGACTGTTCGATGAGGAGTTTGTCGGTTAGAAACTTTTCAATTCGTTGACGGGCGGTGTAGTTTTGTGATAAAATAGTAGCCTCCACCCAGGGCTGCAGGTTCTCCAAAAACGCTTGCGGGTTGACTTCGATCGCCTTGTTGGCGAAGCGAATGAATTCGAGTTCGTGGCCACTCCACATTTTAATGGTACTGGCGAGGGCGGCGAAGACGCGCGAAGAATGATGAGGGCTGGCAATGGAGGTGTAGTTGAGGACGAGATGTAGCAGATTCGGAAGGCCGTGCTCTTCGCGGTCGGTGTAATCAATGATAGCATTGTCGATCATTCCGCGTAGTTGATCGGGCGACTTTTCGGGGTCCATGAACAGACGGAGGAGTTTGCCTGGTGGGAACTCTGACCAGGTGTGGAAAGATGATGGACCATGAGCATAGCGGGTGCCGAATAGCCAGATGAACGTCCGGGGGGCAGGTTCTTCGTACCAGCGGAAGACCCACTCTATTTCGCAAACTTGCAGTAGCACAGTGCCATCCTCGGCGTGGAGACGTGGACCTTTGGCCGCGTCTTGGCCATCGATCGCATCAGGTTCAGGAAAGCGGCTGGGGCCATCCAGGACAGCGTGAATGAACGCAAAAAGCGCCGAGATCTTGGCCGGATTCTGTTCGAGATGAGACTTCAAGCCCGTATACCTCTTCCTCAACTGGGAGTCGAACGGGATTCTCAACATCTCCCAAGCCCACGTCAAGTAGCCCTTGTCAAGCACCATCGCAGCCTCCATTGGACCCAGCGCCGTCAGCTGTGCAGCGAAAGCGAGGTACTGCTCCCAGTCGATCGCAATGGGATCGAAGAAATCCTTGACGGAACCATGGCTAGTTACAAGGCGATCGAGTAACTCCCGGTAGAACATCCAATCCTGCTCGCGCACGTTGGACAGCGTTGACAGAACGAATTCATAGACCAGAGCCCGAACGGCGGTGTGTGAGTTGCGCCCCACTAGGCCGGTGAACCACGCGCCGTCGAAGGTGAGTTGCTCGAGAAGGTACATAGCAAAGCGTGGCTGCTCTGCAATGAGGCTCCGAAGCTGTTCGAAACACCATTTTGGCTTGACAGCACCAGCAGAGTCCGCGACGGCGATGCGCTGGACGTACTCCATGGTAGTATGGCTCATCAGCTTGATCAGATGGTCCGACGGGGTTCCCGGCCTCGAGACAATTCCCGCCTGGTCGGCCTCATCTCCGGCCTGCGATCCCGTCTCCGACGGTGCGGGCGAATGCGCACTGTGGTTTCGATAAGTCGCGAACAAGAACCGCATGAACGATTCCATCTGATCGTCGAAAAGCTGAGCGATTCTGAGGCGAGTTTCATTGCTCTCGTGAAGCTCGGTCCTCAATCTCTCCGGAACTTCCACCTTGGGCGGCAGCAGCAATCTTGACATGGGATCCGATACGTGTCCAGGCAGGGAGATCTGCTCCTCCAGAGATGTCTTCCGCTGGTAGAATAGAACGTAGGCGTTGTCAACCCGCTCGTTGCCGTTGTTCCAGAACTGACCACCGAAGCATTCGTGCTGCACCTCCCGGATGCCGCCTTCCACGGGCGAGACGAAACGGTCCTCCAGCTTGATCCAGCTGCGGGCTTCGGGCTGGCCAGTGTTCCTCAGTAGCACGTACGACCAGTAGTGTCCCAGATTGAGCGTGCCCTGATGGACAATGACTCCGACAAGCTCAAAGATATCCATGTCGATGTCGGCCGCCGGGTTGTCCAGATATTTGCGGTGGTAGCGCGACATGTCGATAGACTGCGGGAAGTCGAATCGATCATTGACTTTGCCGTCAATGCCAAGCATGGCCTCGAAAGTGAACCTCTTCAGACAGAATGTCAGGTTGTCGGGCATCTCCTCCGGACACGCACGCTTCATGGCATTAACCAGGCGTCCACCTTCGTCCGCGTCACAAGCCATACATTTGTACTTGTTGGTGCCCTCCATGGGCTCCCCTTGTACGAACTCTTGAAGACTGTCCTGAAGCGAAGCCTTATTCTTGACTATGATGGGAAGATCGACGAACGGCTCAGTCTTGGGAGACACGTGTCCGCACTCTCCTTTAATCTGAGAGATCAGCGTGCCAGTGAAGAAGCCTTTCAAGGCGGTCCTTGAAGCCTCGTCAGGCATGCTGGCTTCTAGCTTGCTGAGTAAGTCCTCGTAGAAGCCGTGCACATCCTCCTGGCTGTCGACCTGCACGTTCAGCACCTTGGCGAGATCGATTGTCGTGCTGACCCAATCGTAATCATTCTGCATGCGGGCAAACAGGTCTTGCACTCGAGCCAAGAGCTCCTGCTTCCCTGGATCGACGAGCTCTGTGTCAAAAATGAACTTTCGAAAGTGTACATTGCCGTACAGCTGTTGCAGCAGAGAGTTCATGTAGCAAGTCATGCCAAGGTTGGTAAGGCCACTGCACTGCGCGGCGGGGCGCAGCCATTCCGACTGTCCAGGGAATCTGGCATGAGGATCAGGCACCACTTGAGTGATCAGCTTGGTCGCTTCGAGAAGAGCCTCGAAATCGATAGGAGATTCGCAAGTGCTCTCAGCGAGATGAAAGGCGAATTTGCGGGTCAAGCTCGAGGTCAGCGGACGTGAATCTGAGAGCTTCATTGGCGGAAAGAGGAGTGTGTCGAAGACCTTCATCGACAGTCCGTCAATGCCGAGGGGCTTCTTGAAGCTGCGCACGACAGTCAGAACTTCGTAGATGAGCTTGAGCAGACCACGCATTGCCATGTCAGGGACAGGTAGATCGACGGACTCAGTGTGGCGGTAGTTCCACATGCAGTTGAGGAGAGTGTTGAGAAGTGTTCGAGCTTCTTTCTCGTCGTTTCGAAGCTTCGTGTTGGCCAGCATGACTTCGGTGATCAAGTCGAAGACAGCAGCACGAGAGGGAGTCTTCAGTGCGTGCGGAAGACAATCCATGAGTATGCCCATGTACAGCTCAGCAACTTCAGCTTCCGAATTTTGGTCCGAGGCGAAAGACTTCACGATCTTTGCTGTGAAGGTGGCAATAGCACCGTCGTCATGGAACAGCATCTGCTTGTGCAGTTCGACCGTTCGAGGGTGAATCTTGAAAGCTGACCACACGGAATCCTGACGGCGAAAGGCTTCGACCAGGGTTTTCATGGTCAGTTCCAGCCACGACCTGCGTTCCGCCCACTGCATGGTGGGGAAGCTCAGAGTGTGAAAGCAAATTTCGATTATACGGTCGGCGAATTGTGCGGCGTCCTCGATGATGCAAGGTGTTGTTGGGTCTTTCGGTCGCTCTGGTCGATCATCAGCATCGGAGGACTGAAAGTGTTGAGATGTGCGCCACACACCTTGCAGGAAGCGAACAAGACAGTCCATCGCGCTCGAGAGTTCGGCAAAGAATGTGGGTCGCTTTTCATCCGTGATGAACTCAACAAGCAGGCGGATGCCACGAAGGAGAAAATTCTCTTCTGCAACTCCAAGGCGAGCAAAGTCAGTCAGGTGTGTTTTGAGGACGAAGATCGTGAACAAAGTGCGAGACCTGTTGTCAGCCGGGCAGAGCTCCTGCGCTGACAAGTTCGTCGACACGACTCGGTGTCGTGGCTGGGCCGGAACTCTGACGTGGGCGAGAAAGCAGAGCATCTGTATCGAGGTTAGTATAGTCTCCTGTTCCTTCAGGTCGTCGACCGTCACTGACCTGCCTCGCAATAGCATCCGGGGCGTCGATGAGCCTCTCCAATTGATCGTACTGTGCTAGGACCTCCTCTTCAACAGCACCTGGAGACGTCAACACGACTTCCAAATCACTCTGCAGAGTATGCTTTGGGCAGACTGTGATCACACCTGTCGGCTGCAGTCCAATTTCCGGCAGCTCCTTGTCCGCACAGATGGCCAAGTCTAGCGCTTGGCCTCCGATAATGATACGGTTGTCTGCAGCGCCAGTGATCTTTGGCAGTGCCGCCAGGAGTTCAGTCACCTTCGAAGTTGAAATGTATTGAAGCCGATAGATCTTTGGGTGGGCCTGGCCACCGCCATACAGCTGCAGTGTAGTGAATAATGAGGTCTGGGAGTCATCGTTGGCCAGGCACAAGTCCGAAGGAACATCTGCAGTGTAAGCATGGGAGAATTGCTTGCTTCGACACAGCACAGCGTCCAAAAGAGCTATCTGCCGCATGATGAAGTATCCATTTACGCCGGCGAGGTCCGCGGGCGACGAGGTCGCATACGAGGAGCATATGCGCTCGATCTGCTGACGTGCAAAGCTTGCGTGACATTTTGCGATTGAGCTCCTGACTGAGTTCTGTGGATCATGCTCGAAAAGAGCATTGCACAGCGCGTTTGTGGCGAGAGTGTCGATTTCCGGGACCGCGGTGCTCTCTGCAGCCTGTATCAGTTTCTGCCACTGTGGTAGCTTCAATACCTGAGAGAAGTCTTTCGCTAGAGCTGGCGAAGTTCGGGCCTCCTCCTGCAGAGATGAGCCGAAGAGGCTCAGAGACATGCATGTTGTAAGCTCCAATGGCAGATGAATCGCCTCCTCCGACAGCAATCTACACAGCAGATCTGATGCGACGGACTCGGGTCCTGAGACTTCCGCCCAATAGGAGAATTTTTGCCAGGCACAATCTCGCATGGAATTGTTGAGTGCGAGTTCTCCAATGGTATACTTGGCGACTGTAGGCAACGTATCCATTCTCACGTCGATTTCCGGTAAAGACATGAGGCGTATGATCAGCTCGATGCGGACGCCGAGTGCCATAGCGTTGGCATTCAAGCTGTGCGAGCTGTCGTTACGCACTCTGTCGACATACATGCCCAACTCACGGAGAACACCATCCAACGGTAATATCTTGAGCAGATCTCCCGAAGTTTTTTCAGGATCATCGAGAGCTTGTATGAAATGCGTGAGGATCTCCGCGCTCGTCGATGCGCGCTCGTTTGCCTCGAGGATGTTCCATACGCATCGCTTATACACCTGCAGACGTTCTTCGGCGGTGAAGCTATTGCTGGCGAAACGCATCAACTCGAGACTAGCGGCGTTGCGTAGTTGCAGCAGCAACGGATCATTCTCCCACATGTCAATCTGCGACATGATGTCGATGCTGATGAAAGCTGTCGCGAGACGCCTTTCGGGATCGCACGAGAGCTCAGTCTTCGGCTGGATCATCTCGAACAACCCGCGTAGGAAGTTGGCGGCGTCTTTTCCCAGCTTCGACGGTGGAGTCACAGCAAACTTCTTCGCGAGATACAGGAGATGATCCAAGTCCAAGTAGCGACAAACATCAGCCAGGACTAGGAATGAAGCCTTGGTAAACTCGGCTTCAACGCTGTTCGTACACGCATGCCAGATGATGTCCGTATCCAAGTCGGTGTACGTGCAGGTCGCCGCCAGAAAGCCGATAATGTTCTGACTGTGACTGATCAGGGTGGCGTGTGAATTGGGGCCAAAGATGTACTTCGTGATGTCGTTCTTGCGCATGAATCTCGCAGCGTATTGCAGCACCGGTGACTCACAATCTCCATTCTGGTTCTGGTTCTTTTTGAACAGTGTGAGGAGGAGGTGACTGAGCTGCGAAATTCCCGTATTGCGCACGTCCATGATTTCGCTGAACACGAGTTGTTTGAGGGCTTGGAGGGTGTAGGAGAACTCTATCAGCTCTACCAAAGTACTTTGATCGCCATTGCTGAGGTCGTGCAGGAGATGTGCGATCGGAGTAGCATGTCCGTTGGTCTCCGTCAACAATGCATCACTCTCTGACTTGATGAAAGTGTCGTAGAGGGCAGCAACACCATCGTCGTCGCACTCGTTTGCCAACAAGGCGAGAGCCTTGCTTGCGGCCATGATAGCCAGGAAATGGAAGCCGTCGGGCAAAGCTCGAGGGTGTTTCTCACCGGTGGCAGGGAGGATGTATGCATGAATCAATTCAAGTACTTTTCTCAGCTCTTTGCCACTCCCCGAGCCTAGGACAGAGAGCGTGCGAATGATTGCATCAATGGCAGACCAGGAATCCGCGACAGCGACATGGTTGATGGCCAGCTTCTCTAGGAGTGCCGCCAGCGCCTTCAGCGCGGCAGGATCTTCCAGAAGTCTGCGCTGCTCGAGGGAACTCAGGTCCGCCGGTTTGTTGTCTAGAGCGTGCTCAAAGTAAGAGAGATCGGTGTCGTAGAGCTGCGTTACCTGTGCCAGTGTGTGCACCGAGGCCAGGAAGGGGATGTTCTGACGAGTCTGAGCAATTTGTCCAGAGTCCCGGCGCGCAACGGCAGCGTCCATCATACGCGGCAGGATCGTGACCAGTCTTGCGCTCAGCTCAGCGACGTTGGCAAAGAGATTGTCGACAAGTCTGCGCAAACGACCAGGATTACATTGTCGTATCCGATCCTCCGTGAATCGATCGTCGACGCCGCGAAAAAACGCATGTGCAAAATCGATGATGCAGGCGAAGAGTTCGGTATCCTCGGTGTATGCGTGTTGCCACATGTCGGACATATTCCGGGTTTGGTCCAGGTGATCCTGCAGCCAATGTTGAAGGACAGTCACCCAGTTAGGGTCGATGGTTTGACCTCGCGAGAGATTGTTCACACATTGCCTCAACTGATCCTCGCTGGACAGCTTGCTGGTAGGGCACAAATTGGGACCGCCGCCGAATGAGAAGCTCATACTTGCCCCAAGCTCATCGTGTAGCTCGATGGCGTTTTGGTAAGTTGCGTCGACTTCGTCTGGCGGGAGAGCCACGATTTCGGGACTTGGTGCGGTAGACAATGGAGATGTCTCGGCGTTTGTATCTTCGACTTCCTCGCTCAGCTTCTGTCGCTTCCGAGTGAGTTGGGGGTTTGCGTCTGCGACGGAATCGCGGGACCACGTGGTATCGTTGTTGACGGCGTCCATGGTCTTGCGCTGCGCGTGCAAGATCAAAAAATTACAAACATGTTGTTTGCGCAGGTGACATATCGTGTGCAGCAAGCACGGGATATGCGAGGCGGTGTAAGGATGAGTTATCTGTGGCGAAGTGAAGTGTTGAAGGTGGTTGTAAGGCTGTCAGAATGTCGCCAGGAAAGTCTGTGGCGTCTTTGGCGCGTTGTGCTACGCGATCAGGCAATCACGGTCTGACTTCTTTCTTCGTTCGTGGACCTCGACTTCTGTGCGTTTTGGGTGAACATCAGAGTGCTTCGCTCGGTGAAAAGGAAGGCAAGCGCAGGCAAACGCGTTGAGCAAATTCCGTTTGCTGTTCGTGAATTCTTGGTAGAGGAGGACGTGTCGCAGAGATGGAAGCTTCGCAGAGCAAAGTGGATACTACGGACAGTACCGCACCAATCAAAGCTCGAGATGCTGACGCGGGGCACTACGCCGATCTCTCCACAAGCGCAACCTAAACCAGGTGAATGAAACCAAGGTACCTCCGTGAATTACTGCCTTGTGGTCACCGGAACTTACGGTGAGGGAGCTGTGCAAACATGCTCAAGCGACCGGCGAGTGCCAACGATTCCCATACCTCAGAGATGAAAGGTGTGTCAACAGAACCCAAGCATTCCGTCGACATATGACGTGTCACAAAGAAACTGCACGTGACAGCCATTGGATTCGCAATACATGATTCTCCATGCCTACTTGACGTGAGAACGAGCGCAGCGTGGGCAGTCGCCCTTCCAAGCATCCGTGGCTAGGCCACGATGTTCTTCTCTTCCAGGTTGTTGTTCCGCTGACCCTTCAATTGGCAAGCGTAGAACCGACTGGGAGCAGTCTTCATAGTCTGCAGATCACTTGCCATCATCTCTTTCTGCATCATCATGTTATTTGAATTCTCAATCCGGCTGATGGTCGTCCAAGAATGCCAGATGCATTGCCTGCTTCACAAGCAGGTCCGCGCAGTCCATTCTCTTTCTGCATCCTGACTAATCAATCTTTCTCAACGTTGACCTCACCAAACAGCGTCGTCTCCATCCTGTTCTTCACCAAGAAGTCCGTGAACGTCTTCTTGTCTTCCTCCATGTCGTCCGATTCCACATCCATCGGCTCAGGGCCTCCACCCTCAGCGACACCGCGCTTCATTCCTGGTCGTTCCACATCCACTCCGTCGACACTGTACTCGATTGGCCTCAGCGATTTGAGCTTCTTTCGCTTGATAGCTTGCTTGCGGAGCTTCGAGATGGAAGTGGATGTGTCCGTGCCCGTGCCCGTGGCGGCGGCGAGGACGTCCGGACCAGAAATTCCGATTTCACCGCTCGAGTCGAGGTGGGCGCGAGTAGCACGGATTGGGAGCTGCTTGCCGGGCGCGCGGCGGTGCGTTGGAGCCGGAGCAGACATGGGAGGGACGAAACTGCGCTGGCGGTCTTCTTGTCGTTGACGAGGTTTCTGCTTCTTTGGCACCACACGCGCAATGCTCCTCCTCACTCCACCAGTGCGATTGACTCTCTCAGCAGTGTAGGTGCCGCGCGTCACCCATTCGTTTAACTGATCGACCGTCTGACTACACTTCATCTGCTTCTCCACCCTTGCCGCGATGGTCTTCACCTGCTGCTCAGTGCCCTGCCATGTTGTAGGTCCGTGGCCAGCCTCGGTGCAGGCGGCGCAGTAGAACTCTCTGATGGCTTTGATGTCGCTCGCGCTGAGGGAGAGGCAAGATGCGTGGTACCAGGTTTCGCAGGGTCCGTCACAGGAGATCATCAGGCCAGAAGAGGGTGTGCGGCAGACGCAATGCGGAATGCTGAGATCTTCTTCTTCGTCTTCAGCATCGTCTTCGTTCTCGATGTCGACGTCTGGGTCGAAGACGCTGCCTGCATCGGAAGAGGCGGAGTTGCTGTCTTGTTCGAAGGGAGGGCGGCCCTGAGGTGTGTTGTCGAAGTCTTCATCGACCAAGACGTGGCTACGATTCGCCATTATGGAGGCGTGCCTTCAGAGTTTGCGCGATGAGAGATCGCACAATATGTTCGGTGTTGACCTGGAGGGAGGAGACGAGTCGCCGTTTGGTGGGGCACAAACAAAATCTCTGCCGGGAGTGAATCAGACGGCGACATCTTGACGGCATCTCCCGTCTTTGTAAGACAACTCGGCGAAAGAAAAATGGACAAGTGCGCGGCAATGCAGGAATACATTGAGCGTGAAGCGTACTGACCTACGCACGCTTTTGAGATGACATAGGTCATTGAGATACTTCAGGGAGACCGTGTCCGTATTGAAAGCTGTACTTGGTGACAAGTTCCATCCTAACCTATCACCTGTACGTGCTATTAGCATGCCATGCTAGAATGCCCGTACGTGCTCAGAAGGTGCCGTGCTGAGTTATCTGTTCGGTTATATGCCCGACTGCATGCCTCCTGACGACCATCAACGAGCAACAACACGCTGTGACATGGTGTCGTGTCAAGTCACCTGTACGCTCCGAAAAGATCCTGCCAAGTCATCTGTACATCTTGTTAGTACTCGCATATGTTTTATCAGGTCGGTCAAACTTACCTCTCTTCCCAGAAGATGACCTGCGGAGTGATTTGTGACGGCATACATTGCGGTGGTTTCACGACTGAGAATAGCGAGTCGAGTACGGATTCTTTTCACGCAGAGAGTCCAAGGCCCCAGGTGTCCCAATTTTTATTTTTGGAACCCGATGTTTTCCTGCTGGGGTGTAGCGATGTATCTTCATCATGGCACGGAGCAGCGACTCAGACAGACCAACTGTGGCTGTGCGAATAACGAGTACTGATCAATGCTGCCGTGTCCACGGGTAGTGTGGAGACAGAATGTGTAGGAGGTGAGGTTGAACTTGATGGGGAAAGGAGATCTTTGGCGGTGGAAATAGAGCTGCCGCCTCACCCGAAATGGGGCCAACTTGCTGTTCCGTACGCGGATCCATGGAATGATTTCAACTCGACATATTTGAAACATATACGTAGTCCTTCAAACTACGACAGATCTCCACCCAGAAACGTACACCTTGAGGCGAGCCTCTCATCAGCGACGTATACCGCACATCAAACCCACCTCACTCTCCGACACGTATCTGCACTGGACGCGATCCCAGCTCACCCGCACGATCCATGGCCCTCAGAAGATGAGAAAGACCTTTGACAACCTTTGCCCGCCGATGAAACGTCATCCATGAGCTGGAACTTGCTCGAACGATTAATCGAGTCCGAGCACTTCAACAGAGACCCGTCGTTCACGGTAGCATACCTCGCGTAAGGACCACCCTTGTCTGAGCACTCTCAAGTGCCTCGAAGTCGCGCGCTGATAATGTGTGTTTGATCGCAGTCGGTACTCCCAGCATGTCGGTATCCACTATGTCCTCTGTTCGAAGCTGCGAGGCTTTAGCTATGAGGAGATCGAGTTCTTCCTCCCGCAGCTATGCCACCTGGTCATCTCGATTGACAATGAGTCCATGGCGCTGGAGGAGTTCCTCATAGATTTATGTGAAGAGTCGGTCAATGGAGCATTACTGGTAGGTTCGAATACAAGAGGCTATGGTCAGAACGAGGGTTGCTGTTGACGGTGTGCAGACATTCTGGTTATTCCAAACCTATCTCCACGATTTAGCGAGCCAACCGACTTCGAACGCCTTTCAGACGTGTCGGCGGATTTACAACAAGGTGCAGAGGATTGTGTTTGGTGGTGGAGAAGCTTTGCGGAGGGAAAGGATAAAAGAGAACGTGTTACCAGTCACTGTTCTGGCGAGTTTGGTGCTGGGAGGAGTCGGGATGCCGATGTTACCGCAAACTGGGGGGCCTCTCGCGGTTGCGCAAGCGAGAAGACCGCGGCCTATCGAGGATGTCATATCAGAAGGTGGACCAGCAGGACAAAGGCTAGCTCGAAGCGCGACAGTGAGTGGGAGCCCTACGACAAAAAGAAGGCCTCGACCAGCTCCTGGCGACCCGGAAGCTGCACCGCGACGGCGGGTTAGAAGGCCTGCGGACGTGGATGTTCACGGCGATGTAACTGGGACTTCATCCGTGCCTGGATCACCCCTCGTCGACTCGCGACGAGTCTCTGCACATCGCCAGTCTCTGGCTGGGACAAGGACTCTAGACGGCTTCACGAGCACGAGCTCTCTCCCGGAGCAGCGAACACGAACTGTAAGCGCCCACTCGCTAAGCTTGCCAACTTCACCTGGCGTTCCAAGGAGACTGGCAGCCGACGTCGCCAAGCGAGCATCGACTCCTGTGTCAGTGAGCACAATGTCACGAAGCCACAAGATACGAATGCTTCGACAGAACTACTTCCGTAGCGAGTCCGACTTCCTCCTCGCTCTGGAGGGCATTTCTTCCCGCCTGGTCGCTGTCCCCAAGGCGGCGCGACTGAGTGCTCTTCGGGCCGAGTTGGGTTTGATCGCGCAAGACTTGCCCGCAAATGTCGATATACCTCTGATTTGCCCTGCGACTTTGGTAGACGGGTCGGCCAGCAGGAGCCGGCATCACAGAATTGTCAGGCTCAATCCTGCGGAAGCCACAAGTCTCAATAGCGCGCAAAAGGTGCCTTATCTACTGATGCTGGAGGTGTTGAGAGAAGACTTTGACTTTGATCCTGAGAGTCAGCAAAATGTGGACTTGCTTGCCAAATTGATTTCGGAGAAGAACAAACCCAAAAGGAGGCTGTTTGACACCACTGATGCAGCAAGAGAAGCTGCAATACGATCGCCAGTGAAAGATGTCCCATGTGACAGCGTCCTGGAACCGGCGAATGGCGATTTGGCCAGTCCGCAATTACTGCAAGAATTTGACTTTGGTGGAAAGGCTGATCCAGACAGCCCGAAATCTCGTTCTGGCCGCCTCAGCGCCAGAGAAGCTCCGCGCCTGTCGAGTATGCCAAGCACAGTGTCTTTGACAGCAAGCTTACCAACGCCTCGCAATTCGGAAGGTCATCAAACACAACCGAGCAGCGGCGGTCGGTCGCCAAACTTGAGGCCTCAGAACCAAAACCAGGCGGATGTATCGGCATTGGCTGACCACATGCGTACGGCCTCGCAAATGCTTGCGCAGCTGGAGTTGAGTGCCGCGAAACGTCCAAAAGCTGAAGTCGCTGCTATCCGGGCGAAGATCATCGCTAGCATGCAGTCCTTGGAAGAACAGAGTTTCTTGAACGACGAGACAGTACAGGGACCGAGCTTCGAATCCATCATGGTCAAAACAGGCACCGCTCCAGCTGAGCCAGAAGATCTCTCCGATGGTGTTGATGGGATTTCCGATTCCAGCCTGACCTCCAGCAAAGGAGCCGCCCGAATGGAGAACGACGCAATGACTGGAGGTATTCAACGCAAGGGCGACCGCGACGACCCCTCGGCCGCCACCTTCGGCGAAGCCTGGGAAGAGAAGAAAGAACGCATCCGCCGTTCCTCACCCTACGGCTGGGCCAAAACCTGGGACCTCGTCTCCGTCATTGTCAAAACAGGCGACGATCTCCGACAAGAAGCTTTCGCCTGTCAAGTCATCGCCATCTGCTCGAAGATCTTCGCCGAGCACCACGTTGACGTGTGGGTCAAGAATATGCGCATGCTCGTAACCGGCGAAACATCCGGTCTTATTGAGACCATCACCAATGCCGTTTCTTTGCACTCCCTTAAACGCTCCCTCACCTTGGCCTCCATCGCTGCGGGCACGAATCCAAAGAAACGCATAGCCACGCTGCAAGACCACTACACGAAAACCTTCGGTGCTCCGGACTCGGTGACCTACGCCAACGCCATCGACTGTTTCGTCCGCTCCCTTGCAGCATACAGCATCATCAGCTACGTGCTCCAACTCAAAGACCGCCACAATGGCAACATCCTCATCGACTCCGACGGCCACGTCATCCACATCGACTTCGGCTTCATGCTATCCAATTCCCCAGGCAACATGGGCTTCGAAGCAGCACCATTCAAACTCACAGCTGAATACGTCGAACTCCTCGGTGGGCCTGAGGGAGAAGCATTTCTCGAGTTCAAAGAGTTGATGAAGGATGCTTTCCAGGCACTGCGCAGGGAAGCGGAGAGAATCGTCACGTTGGTGGAATTGATGGGCAGAGAGAGTAAAATGCCGTGTTATGGTGGTGGGTTGGCGGCTGTGGTCGCGGCGTTAAGAGCGAGGTTCGTGCTGGAGAAGAGTAAAGAGGAGGCCAGGGAGTGGGTGGAGGACTTGGTGGCGAAGAGTGTGGGAAGTTATTACACGAGGCTTTATGATACTTTTCAGTATCGGACACAAGGAATCTATTGACGATCAGGTGGAGCGTTCTGCGTTTGGGAAGAGCGCATTATCTTGGGGGCATTGGGGGCATTGGGAGGGAAGATTGCATCTGAGAGACGTGGTTCGTTTCAGAGAGGCAAACGTGAACGAAGAGATGGTCGAATGAATCATTGGTACAGGGTGGATGAAGTTGTTCTCTCCGTGATAGCATCGAGGACGTGAAATGTTGTCGTCGCTATAGAACTATTCTAGCATGAGCCTGGCTGGTACGGAAAGCCTCAGCTGAGTCAAGAGCGTTTCCGACAAGGTCTCACTTCACTTGGTTCCACTCCTCCACATGTGACTGTCCAATCTACAACGGCATCTAAATCAACACATGTCACTCCCATTCACGCCATATCGCTTCCTCGAGACTTGACAATAGTCTTACCCGTACGGTAAGACCCGTGAGGCGCGGAGGTGACGAGTCCCGCATCCTGGCACTGCACCGCCCACGTTTCTGGCAAGTTTGCAACCTTGTCCAGGGCCCCACTCGTCCAACTTCATTGTTTCTTCAGTTCCACGACATCACTTGATTCTCCTTGCTGTGATTGCTCGAGCGCTGCATTGGAGCTTTTTCGAACTTCCCTGAAACCATTGCAGCAGATCGGAGAGGCATTGGCTCGACTTACCTTAGCAGCAACTCTCTCCTGAGCTTCGTTCGACTGCTCTCCAACCAACCGCCAACATGAACTCAATCAAGCGCATGGGCGGGAAGATGATGAAGCGGTCCGACGACCAGCAGGACGTCGGTGCAGTCATCAGCGAGTTCAAATCCACCGAGAACATGCTCGACCGCGTGAGACAGAATCTCAAGTCCAGTCTCACCCCAGGACCCAGCTGACAATCCCTCCCTCTAGCTCGCCCGCGACCTCAAGACCTGGCGCGAAAGCTGGGAAGACATCCTCAAATTCCAGTCCGATGCCGCCGAAGCCTTTGTGACTCTCTACAAACCGATGCCCATCCCCGCCGACGTCGACTTGCCGCAACACTACACTCCGGTCGAGACACCTCGTTCCACCCTCCAGCGAACCGTTGAACTCCACAAAGCCTACGCCGAATCGAAGACAGACCTGCAGCAAGAGATAACGCAGATTCAATCGAAACTCATCCGGCCCATAGAGGAAGCGAAGATGGCAATTCGAGGACTACAACGCACGCTAAAACACCGGGAGAACATGAAGTTGGATTACGAGCGATACTTGAGCAGAGCAGAGCACGCGAGGAAGAAAGAGACCAAGTCGGCGAAAGATCAGATAACGTTGGCGAAGTGTGAGGGAGACTTGGTGCAGGCGAAGATTGACTACCAGACGGCAGACGAGCAGGTCAAGCAGACATTCCCGCCAGTAACCGACTCGGTGTTGGCCTTGATGCCGTATATACTGGCAGGACAGGTCATGTTGCAGACGACGCTGGTTGGACAGCTGTATACCGTGTTGGATGCGTATTGCAAGAGGGAGGGACTGCCTAGTCCGGCGCCGAGTGATGCGGAGATTATAGGCTCATGGGATAGGGAGTACACGGGATTCAGAAAGGAGGCGGAGAGTGGGCTGAAAGTGCTGGCAAGCGGGAAGGCTGTGCAGATGAGCATGACATTACCTGTGCAGGACAGCAGCACAGTGACAGGACTGGGACTGAGAAATAAAGCCCGCTCTGGCGTGTCAAGTCTCCCGAGCATGCCAGGCATGAAGCGCACGAAGAGCGACCAACCCCTAGCCCATCGACCGGCGATCTCATCCTCCCACTCCCCTGCCAGAGACGAGTATGAAGAAGACGCACCACCCAAACCCCCGCGTCCAGGCCAAGGAAACGATATCATGGCCCTCAAACCCCGCCTTCACTCCGTCAACAGCACCAATGCCTTCGACCGCGACCGGAAACCATCCCCTGGCACCCCGGGCAGCATTCACGACCAACTCAACCAAGTCTACGGTAACCCACCACCATACTCCTCCACGGCCGGTGGCGCCCCCTCACCTTCAATCTATCACACGCCCATCGCCGGCCTCTCTCCTGCCGCATCTCACGCGAGTCGTACAGAGTACTTCGACCGCAAGCCCTCCACCAACTCTCTCGCCCGCATCCCCACTAACCAACAAACCGCCACGACCCCAGGTGGCACAGTTTGGGGCGTTGCAGCGGCAGCAGCAGCGAAGAAGAAACCGCCGCCGCCGATTCCAGCTAAGAGGATTGCGTCGACGGGTGCGACTTTTGTGACGGCGCTGTATGACTTCGCGGGACAGAATGAGGGCGATTTGGCATTTAGGGAGGGCGATCGCATTAAGGTGGTTCGGAGGACGGAGAGCACGGATGATTGGTGGGAGGGGGAGTGTGGGGGGAGGCGGGAACTACGTGGAGTTGTAGATGTTACAGCGTGACTTTGAAGACCTAGGTGCTCGAGGTGTGGAACGTTTTCCGTGCGTTGGGTGTCTAGGTTCACCCAGTAAGACCTGTTGACGACTACGGGAGTCAGCTCAGGTACTGCGGGAGATCCTGACGTCTCTTCAAGCGCAAACGATACGCTCTTCGCAAGTGCTTTGATAAACTATCGTACCACGCATATGCTTTGCTCCCACCACATGTCCCATCACCCTCCCGGCCTCGAAGACAGCATGCAGTGGAGATACAGTCCTCAACTCACTACCTCGGCTTCTGCCACTTCCCCTGCTTCATCTCCGCCATCAAACTATCCTGCTGACTCGGCAATGGCGCACGCTTCCTCACTCCACCGCCACCAGATGCACCATTCGCAACACCGGGCATGGGAGGCATACCCGGCGGCATCGGCGGGAAACCAGGCGGCGGCACAAAGCCCGCTGGCATGGGAGGCATACCTGCTGGCATAGGTGGGAAGCCCGGCGGCATGCCCGGCGGCATACCAGGTACACCGCCTCCTTGCTGTTGTTGCTGCTGGAACGCTTGCGCGGCTTGGCGGAGAGTTTCCATGTCCATGCCTGGAGGGAGATTGGCGGGCATTGGGAGCGGCACGTTAGACGGAAATTGGGCCGAGTTGAAGACTTCAGCGACTTGGCTGGGTGGAGCGGATGTCGCCAGTCCAGGAAGACCTGACCCGAAGCCACCCGCCAGACCAGGGAGGAAATTTGGTCGTCCAGCGGGATTCTGATCTTCGAGGCCGTCGGCGTCGTCGTCGGCTTCTTCTTCCTCTCGGGCACGCTGCTCGTCTTTTCTGCCCCAGGTGCCCTTTGCTTCGGCGGCGGCTTGGCCAATGTGCCATTTGTCGTTTGCGATGGTGTGGGACTCGCCGGGTCGAGGACGGGTCCAAAAGCGAGTGGCGCGGTCGTTGGAGCCGGAGGCGAGGATGTGGCCCATTGGATGCCAGTCCATGGTCCAGATGTTGTATTCGTGTGCGTGTTGGATTTTGTGAGCTGGGTAGAGAGTTTGTGCGGGAGCGTCGGCGGGGTTAGGAGCGTCGTATGGTGGGATGGTGAGAGGTGTGCCGGGAGGTGGATGTTGTTCGTCGAGGAGATAGTGGTAGAGGGCGCCGTCAGCGCCACCGGTCGAGAGGAGATTGGAGTGAAATGGATGCCACACAAGGGAGTTGACTTCCTTCTCGTTGCCGCGGAGGAGGAAGACGTCGCGCATCATGTGGAGGTCGAAGATGCGGACGGTCTGGTCGCGAGCGCAGGATGCTAGGAGAGTCCCTCTGCTTGGTTCAAATTTGGTCATGTTGACGGTATTCTTGTGGCCGTGGAGTGTTGTGAGACATCTTCCAGATCGTGGATCCCATAGCTTGACTTGATGATCTTTTGAGCCAGATACTATCAGGCCTTTGGAAGGATGCCAGTCAACACATTTTGCGTCCCACTGATGACCGGTCAATTGCGTGTCCTGCATTCCGGTGGCAAAGTCCCAAATCTTCAAAGAAGCATCGTCTGAGGCTGTGACGAATTTTGCATCATTGGGTGAGAAGCAAAGTCCACGCACAGCATCTCCGTGCGCCTGGATGTCGTTCACCGGGTTGAAGTTGGGCTGAAAGTACTTGACCACACCGTTGTGGTCGGACGAGATGATCCATTCGCCGCTGTGAGCATACTGAATAGCTCGAATCGCCGATGCGTGATGGCTATTGATGGTCTCGAAGTTGAATCCAGTCCCGTTCCAGAGCGTGAAATGACCTTCCGCATCTCCACATAGTAGTCTCCGCCCCTCCGGCGTCCATCTGACCACGTTGACCGGTTGCCTGAGCTTATTGAACGACGAGTGAAGATGCTTCGCGGGGATCGTATCGACGGCTCTTGTCCTTCGAGCAGCGGGAGGTAAGATGTTCGCTACATAGCTAGGGCAATCTCGCTCGGCTTCGAATCCTCGTGTGCCTCTGCCCTTGGCTCGCCGATCGTGGAGAAAGTGCACATATGTCGTGCCGATGTCCGTGGCATTACCTGTGAGTCGTTCAATGTCAGCATATTTTCCGCAAGCCCAAGCAGAGGACTTGATTGTGAACGTTATAGAACGGTTGGCGCTGCGTTCTAGCTCAAGACTGGAATGACTGCCGCAGGTTTCACTCACGTCTACTTGGCTTCCCACGCGGTCGTCCCTGTTCGAAATCACGACCTTGATCGCGAGAGTCCATACTGCCGACTTCAGCCAAACAAATGAGCGCGAGGCAATCCTTGGAGCGCGTGCTCCTCAATTCCTGCTTGAGGCTTCCGTTTTACAATCTGCCCCTTCCAAGAAGTCATACATGCAGCCCAACTGCCTGTGGTCTTCCAAGTCGATGAGAATCCGCCAATTTGTCGAGGATACGTCGAGTTGTTGATATTGTTGCGCGCCAAAAAGTTGTCGTTGCGGAGACCAAGTCCGTGGAGATTTGCCAAAAGTATCGGTTCCGGGGGACGACTTTTGGCCGAAGACGATTTCCCGAGATCACTCCAAGTTCGCAGTTTTCACGTTCACGAACTTCCAACATCACATTTACCAACACGATCTGTCACGGTCACGGTCACGGCTCTACAAGATCACGATCAGGAACGGCTTTCCTCTGTTGTCTTCGAGTGTCTATGTCAAAAAGCTACCATTCGTCTTCGCCAAGAGCTCATCGTAGTATGGCTGGAACGCAAGCCATCCTTTCGAAGGCAGGCCGACTTGTGCAAAGCTATCTTGAGCCTCCTCATCATTGATGAACGTCTTATTGTGGCCGCTCCCTTGCGCCGCAGCGTCAACGAGCAGCTGTGCATGACAAGTCTTGTCCAAGCTTAAGAACCAGAAGGCCGCGGCGTCGATGGTCTCGCCGACCTGGCAAGCAGTCAGTACATGGTAGACTCTGGCTTACAAAAAGGAACTCACAGTGATCAGTCCATGGTTTTGAAGAATTATGGCTTTGCCGGTCCCGAGGTGAGATGCAATCCTCTTTCCTTCTTCGCGATCAAGGACAACACCACCAAATTGAGGGTATACGGCATGGTCTTTGTAAAACCTCAAGCTGTCTTGGGTGATCATGTCCAACTTTCGGCCAAAGACGGAGAACGCTTTGCCGTAAACGCTGTGAGCGTGGCCTGCGAGATTGTCAGTGAGCGCGGTTTGCGGTGACGGTTCATCTGTTCTCACACGCTGCATGGACATCCGGTCTAGCCTTGTGGATTTCTGAGTGGATGGCGAAAGCGGCGGCATTGATCGGCTCGTTTCCCTCGACAACAGCGCCGTCCTCGTCCACGAGAATCAAGTCTGAGACCTTGATTTGAGAGAAGTGCATCGAAAGCGGATTGAGCCCTGCATCTAGTCAGCGAGCGAACGATGCCGTGTGGATGTTGCTCGACCGTACAGAAGTGGTCTGTGAGGATCGGATCTCGCACACTGATGTGGCCTGCGACGCCCTCATCGAAGCCTAGTCTCGTATGTCAGTGGAAGTATCCCGATCTCGATCCCGAACGATTACAAAACAAACCTCTCTCAGCGAACACCCGAAACGCCGCGGCAAGATGTTGCTTCCTATACACCCTCTCCTCCTCTAACGTATCAAACTTCGGATATGCCCGAACCTTCAACGACCTTCCATCCTTCGTCTTTCCGAGTGCACCTACAGAGGCGTTGCCTTTTGTTTCCGAGGAAGTGACAATCGCCTTCTCTGAGGGGATAGTGGTTGCGGAAGGCGCCATGCTCGCGAATCAACAGAGGATGAATTTCATTCGAACTGAACAGTGGATGAAGACGCTGAAACACAAAATCGGGCCAACAACATCTTATGCTCGCCCAGCCTCGGTGGCGAACGACATGCCCCGCATTGTTGTTGAGCCGATAGAACTTTTATCCGGTCCGGTATGCTTCCACAACGCTTAAACGCATTCAGGCTTTGATCGCAGGAGCTCAATCTGTTGGCAGCTTGAAGGGGGCCTGAGTGATGCATATCGTATCTGAAGTCTGGGGGAAGGACCTACAATGCGAATACCCACGACCACCGGTGCAATCCGCATTCAGGTGCCATGTTCCACAAGGGAATCACACAGTCCGTGCGGCAAACAACACTTGCGTTTGCTGGAATGTCATCCGTCTCTGGCAGACATTACATCTCGAGCAGCGAGAAAGCGATTTGATCAAATTGATCTGACATGGCGCAAATGAAGGGACGCTGCTTCCGGTGCAAGAAGAAAGGTACGTGAATAGTCGTACATGCCCATGCAGAGTTCCACCGAGCCTGCATTGCCTTCGCTTGTTGTCTGATTCTCTTTAGGCCATGTCGCGGCTGTCTGTCGCTCCAACAAGCTCCCATTCGACGTCCTTGGTCTCATCGCCACCCGACTAATCAGAGACGATTGGTTCTATCCATGGCCTCACAAGCTATTCGCCCTGCGACTGACATGCAGAGCTCTTTACCAACAGACGAGCGACGTTTGGGCAACAGCTGCATTCGGTCGCCCTGCGTGCATGTTGACACTCACGGCTTCGGTCGATTGACAGCGACCTCGGAAACTCCCCACCTGGCCAAGCAAGTCCGTCGGATCATGTTGTCGCAATATGACAATATTTCGGGAGACGAGCTCATCGCCGCCGAGAAGGATGCCGCCTCATCAGAGCTGTCGAGACGAAAGCGTCGAGATGCTCAGGATTTTGTCCGACGTGCGAACCTCGAGCAAGATGATAAAGATTTCATCAACAGGTGCGTAACTTCAGCACGAATGGCAAGTTCGCATCTCACCATCCGTTTTCTGACTGCCTGTGTATAGGTCAGGGCTTGCCGGTATCGCCTTGACGGCGGCATTCCGACTTCTGCCACACCTGCAAGAGATATGCATTCCATACGAAAGGACCGATCGCGACGACCAACGTCACACGGATTTCTCAGCTACCAGAGCGTTTTCATTAATCTGTGCGTGCCTTCCTTCCTCAGAGACGAAGCTCCAAAAGCTTGATATCTTGTTCTGGGAAGCAGACACAAGCCGCGGCATCGCGCTGCAAGCTCTCTGCTTCCCTCGCCAGGCTCTGGCCTGCTCCTCGGAACTGCGCGTTCTCAAGCTCTTGCTGCAGACCAAAGACGGCAACCACTACCGAAGTGAGTACACCCAGTCAACATCGAACGATGCCACGTCCTGGGATTGACCGTATGGTAGATCCCGATCAATGGAAGACCAGTGCCTCGAACTTCTTGGCAAATTGTTCGCAATTGTGTGAGCTCAGTCTGGGGTTCACCAATGATTGGAATGAGACCGCCATCGTGTTCAACCACATCGCCAGGAAAGTCATCTTGCCGAACTTGAAGAAGTTCAAGCTCGATTTCCTCCGATGCCAAGGTGAAGACTTGCTCCGCTTCTTGAGCAATCACGAGTATCTACGTGCAGTCTCCCTGCACAATTTGGACATCATTGGAAGCGTGGCGTACAGTGCGATCCTGAATCACCTTCAGCATCACCACCGCAGCCTTGAGTGGTACTCGTGCAAGCAAATCGCGGAGAACTCATTCCGCACCTTCTTTGGAACACATGGACGTGTCGAATTCGACCGCAGTCCTACCGCGCGCTTGATTCCAGGCTCGGAGACAGAGCCCGATTTCTTCGACGACTTCGTTGCTGTGACTCGCCCACGCAAATACGATGGCGAAGCCGTCTACTGGGAGGGAGTCCAACATAAGATCGGCACACTCAAAGACGACCTTCACATTTCTGATCTACGGTGTACTTCAGACCTCGCCGTGTACGATATCGATAGGTATCAGTGGTCCAAGGCGCCATGATGGCGGGCAGGACTCTCGGGTGAGAAGCGATTGCGGAGGACATCGCGGGATGGGCGATCGGATGGCGACAAGTGTGGCACCAACGACTGACAACGTGCCGCTCATTGAAGAGTGCGATGGTCCTACACGGTTTGGGAGGACTGGATATGGCTGAGTATAATAGGGATTAAATGAAGCATGTGTTCTCCGGGAAATAAAGTGCTCGCATACCAAATCCGTTGTATGTAACTTGTCGAGGTGTAGTAGTGTCGTCAAGGTGGAAGCAGCGGGATTGATCGTGTCATGACTAAGCACCATTCTGCATGCCTCAGGCATTCTAATCAAAGGCAACACTTCCATCCCATGTATCCGTCAATGTGAGTCGAATCGCTAACGACTCCTCTCCCCGAGGCGACTCTGTCGGTAGACTGTCAAAAGCATCTGGCCGCCACTGCTCACACACCACTCCCGAAAACTTGATCATCACAATCCATTCATCATGAGGTACGATCACAATTGCGACCCGTCCTCGTACAGACATCTGACATCTCATCTCAGCAACCGCTTCCTCGCCTACATCGTCTATCCGAAACCCCTCACGACCTCGCAACCACCGTTTCCCTCTCTCTACTGGCCCTTCCCCGTCAATGGCCCGCAATTCGTCTATCTCTACGACTCGGAACCGATGTGGCGCTTCACTCTCTACTGGACCTTGATATGCGTCGGCGGCGTGCATCTCGTCGCCGCGCTGTATGCTCTGGCGATTCAAAGGCGGAATTGGAAGCTGGTGGGAGGCGTGGTGTTGCCGATTTATGTGGTCGTGGGAGCGCTGGAGGCGCTTATAGCGGGCAATGTTGTGGGCGGATTGTGAGTGTCGTGTGAGATGTGAAAGTGGGCGGAATGCTGACTTCTTTTTTTTGCTGTAGGTTGAGCGCCATCTATGTGGCAGGCTACTTCCGCATGTCGACCTGGATTCCGCTGACGTGGGGCATCACAAATGCGCTGGTCTTGATTACTTCATCTTTCGCGATTCAAGGTGGTCTCTGAAGTCTACGCCACAAACAGTTCTCACCGAGATACCACCAAATCTCATGAGGTTCTCAAAGGAGGCCGTCATGTTATCATCCTGCTTCCCCGGCTATATGATGCTCGGAGGTTCATTGAAGGAGCTCCGGCAGGACCATCTCTCATGCCACGGGTGTTTGCCCATTGCAGACAATTAAAGGCAAAGCCAGTCAACAGGTGTGCCGCCTCCACAGCACTCTCGCTACTTGGAGCGCAATCGCTGGTGGCATTGCGGATCTTTGCCGACTGAAAACATGCTGGATCAGCAGACGGAGCACTTACTACCTAGTTGTCAGCATGGTTTCTCGTCTCTCTGTACGAGCAGGGCCGTCAACGCCTACGAGAGAGGAATCTGAGTGAACGCGCAGCACAGACCCGCGGACTGAGGGCCTGTTCGACAGCAGGCTGTTGGCAAACAGAGGACGCTCGCATACTGAGGCCTGGAGGTGCCAAACGGGGCATGAATGTATGGAAGAGCATATTGGTATGTGCGTTGAATTCAAGATTATGTCGTCAACTCGTGGCCAGAAGATTCACCACACAACGATTACTCCAACGCCAGTCCGCCTCCGCATGCCGAATGTAGAGCAGCACCAACAGTGCTGACCTCCTCTACAAAGTCACACCAGGCCTCTCCAACCGCCTCCTCGCTGTGCCAATACCATCATCACCGCCCTCCTGATTCTCACCCAACCACGGCTTCTTCGCCTCACCCAGCACGCCCTCAGTACCGTAGTACACAGAATGTCCAATCATGATCAACACAAACGCAATCGGGTATAGATAGTGGATGTGGTATCCAAACACCTGTGTGCCAACCACAACACCCCAGAAGTTACCCGTCAGCAATCCAATGTTGAAGAAAGCGGCAGACGCCATACGGAGCACGACCGGCACAGCCGAGTAAAACCAAGTGAGCAGAAGAGTATATCCAGTCAAGTACCCGCCCACTTTGGCATTCCAAGTCGCGGCGCGGAAAGCTGCGCGATCGAAAATACCGGCTTGCACGCCGATGATGAACATGGCCCACCAGGCGAGCTGGCCGATGACTTCGTACAGCGGCTTCTTGCTGACCAGGAATTCCTGCAGGACATTGCTCAGGCCGTAGCAGGTGGCGCCGAGCAGAGCGAACAAGTCTCCTTTGACGGCATCGACGGCCTGGCCGCCGTTCGAACCGGTGATGTGGTCTGATGCCACCAACAGTCCCAAGCCGCCGCAGCAGATCAAGATGCCGATGTACTGGAAGATGTGGTACCGGACCTTGAGGAAGAGGAGCGAGATGGCGACCACGACTGCGATGGCCCAGAAGTTGATCAATTGCGCGGAGAGAATGGTCGTGTAGCGGTACGCTAGCACGGTGAAGTAGTTCCCCTCGACATCGAAGAAGGCGAGGATGAAGTATCGCCATCCATCGGTGTAGAGGAGTCGCAGCCACTTTTTGAAACCGTACCTGTAGATCGTCCAGGAGGTGTAGATTAGGTTGAGCAGGATGTAGTTGAACAGCGACTGGAAAGCTGGGATTGAGGTTCCTTGCATGGAGAGGAGGGTGGAGAGGGTGTTGGTTCCGGTGATGGTCACGGCCAGGGCTTGCGAGAGGAGAAGAACGAGCCAGAATTGGCGGGTTTTAGGTACCCGAAGCGGCCTCTGGAGGCGTCCATTGCTGCAGCGGTGGTCACGATCGGAGGCTGCCCGGAGTCGGAGCCGACCATCTCGACCGCTCCGTGGTCGTCGTATCCGCCGGAGGAGGAGGAGGCATGCGGAGAGCTGGCGGCGGTGCCTTTTGGGCGGACTGTCACTCGCTCGGTAGCCGCTTGATGCTCGATCTCATCGTTAGGGTCGAGAGGACCGTAACGCTCATCGCCTTGACGTTTGGACATGCTGGCAGTGGCGGTAGAAATGCTGGCGTGGGGTATTCCCGGCGTTGATCCTGGTCGTGAAATGTACGGCGGTGCCCAGAAGAGAAAGATCCGGAAGATTGGGAGTTTTCCAAACCACCGTAAGCGCAAAGACTCCCAAAGTCGCTTATTGACTTCGCAGCCCTTCTCTGATCAACGAACGGTAAGTGCTGTTGTTGTTGTTCAACGGATTGAGAAGAAAATCATGGTAGGGCTAGCACGGTCCTCTTCTAGCTGCGAATAATTTTTCGGTGGCGGCAGATCTTACCCCCACCATGCTGACCCACGTGCGGCTAGAACTTTTGGTAGAGGCAAGATCTCCCCTTGGTCTGGAACTTTTGGTATCGAAGACAGGGAGAAATCCGAAGCCATCGTGCGTGGTGGTGAGTCCTGCTATCGGCGGGGGGGTCGTCCCATTGCGGTGGAGACGGCGGTGGGCGGACTGGCGGAATATTTGACGACGGCGACGATTGCCTCTTCCTTGTCTCGTCTTACCTCACGCCATGGTCCCGCCCACGTGCTGAACCTGACGCTCACCAGAATCGCTGTCATCTTGGAGATTTTCGGTTGTCCTCTTCTCCCTATCTGTTCTCAATGGCGTCCTTGTTTGTCGACGTTCATTGATTGCGACGGCAGAACCGGACGACGCGCTGTTGTAGAGGCAACGAGACTTTGCAAGGAGTAAGAGTCGAACATCAGAATACATGGTCATGTCGTCGTTGTTTTCTATGGTACAGGGTTTGCAAGGATATCCTCCACGTGCGAGACAAGGGTATCAACCGAAACGCCTTTCCCTTCTCGAGGCCTCCTCCCTTCCAGGCTCATCTCAATCTCAACCTCACTTCATCGATTTCCATCTCAAAGCAAAAACAGACACAGCGGGCCGTCACGCATCATTTCCTCCATGTCGCTGATACCAATCCCCACCAAAGACAAAAAGAAAAGTGCGTCTAATCGAGAGCACATCATGAAAGGACAGTCGGTCCGTTGCTGGATCTCACCTACTTCTTCCTCCCAAATAGCCTCCTCTTCTTTTCCGGCTCCGCGGCTGCCACGGGCTTCTCCTCCTCCTGCTTAATCTCTGCCCTCTTCGGGCTTTCTGGTACCTCACCATCTTCCACCTTCATCTCTACCTCATCGTCGTCAACAGCTTCCTTTCCTCGGTGGGTAAAGTAGCTTCTCCTCGTCCCGTCGGTCATATTGCTCCTCACGCTGCCCGGCCTCGAACGCGCACCATGCACGCCGTTGCTGCCCATCGGTATTGCGGGCGCGGGGTACATGGTCGCCCAATCGACTTTGTCGGTTCCTTGCTGCTCCTCGATGGGAGCTGCCGGCGCGATATTTGCGAATGAGGGGTAGGCGTGTAGTGAAGGTGGGCGGGCAGCGCTTCGGGGTGGAATCGCGGGCGTGTTGGGTTGATGAGAGAAGCCGCGCAGAGCGTGGAGTTTGGGGTTGTTGAAGGCTGAGGGCGCCGGGTTGTGGTTCATTGGGAGGTGATTGCCTGGCACGAATGGCGATGCTGAGGCGAGTTTGCGTTGAATCGGGAGGCCGTCAGCCGTGGGGATCTCGCCCTTGTATGCGAACATACCTCCGCCGCCACCCGCGGGCATGCTGCCGGTTCCTGCGCGTCTTAGTGCGACCTTGTTCTCCGGCACAGGCGACATGATGCGACCAAGAGGAGGGGGGACAGGAGCCGCTGAGGACTTTGAAGCGAATGGGTTGCTTTCGCGCTCGACGCTTCGTCGTGTCGGCGAAGCGGTTTCCGGGGTGTATATGGTCGGAAAGTCGGGAACTGTCATCTCACCGCCAGGGCTAGTGGTCGGGGGGAGCGAAATCTCAGGAGTCGCTGCTGCAGGAGAAGGTCCGAGGGACGTGCGAGCAGCACGGGAGGAGCTCTTACTGCGAGGAGCAGCTGCGGCCGTCGTGGTGGTATATGGTACTGTCGCGAATTGCGAGGCTTCGGAAGACTCGCGTAGCTCCGATCTCCGCTGACGGAGACTCGGAGCAGCGGGGGAGACGGAGGAGAAATTGGAAAAGGTGGAGATCTCGGAGAGAGAGCGACGGAGGATGGACTTTGGTCGCGGTGGTGCAATCCTTGGCTCTTCGAATCCGCGGATGGCCGGGTGTGTAGTTGTGGGAGATTGTCGCCGACTCAATGAGTGCAGTCTTGATGTCTGCTCAGCGGGCTGCTTTCCAGCTTGCTTTGCTGACATTGGAACTTCGAACACGGAGTCTTGCGCTGAGACTGGGCTGACGTTGCCGGCTTCCTCATCAATGTTGGTGTTGGTGCCGGCCTCGGCCATCTCCTCTGATTTCTGCTCTTCCTCGGACGCTTCGCCGACTGGCCTGACAGTTCCCACGACCTTTCCACGATCGTCCAGTACTTGTCCGTTTGCGTCGACTTTCTGCCTCACGCAGTCTAGGATATCTCCCGAGGCCAGCTCGCCAATGACGTCTCCCTCCTCGTCGAGTACCTTGCCTTTTTTGTTCACCTTGTATCCTTGGAGGGCTGCAATTCGAGGAGGTTGCGAGGCTGGCGGTGGGAATTGGACTGGAGGGTGGAAATTGGACTGAAGCTCGGAGCTTTCTCGGCGGCGAGGCCATGATTGGAGAAAGCTGTGGTTGGTAGCGAGGGAGAGCAGTCATGTCGGCAGAGCTCATCTGCGGATCCGGTTGTGGTATTAAACTCAACTCGTTGAGGGGCTCCATGTTGGCGTCGCCCTCTCTCGCCATCTGGTCCGCGGGCTCACACGACTCGCCCGTGAGCTGGTCGCCGTCCCTCTCTTCCTTGGTCGATGATGCATCCTCCTTAACGTCTCCGTCGGTGTATACGGAAGATGATGACGACTGGTAAGAGTCTGCGGACAGGTCCGCCCCAACTGTGGTTCCCACACGCAGATCTTCCTCGCTTGGAACGTGCGAAGGAGTTCGGGACTCATAGCCGGAGTCCGATGACGAGTGATGGGTGGTGTAGCTCTTCTCGCGCTGAGCCTTGGGTTGTTGGCTCACCACCAGTGTGGACGCTTCACGCATGAGCGGGGTGCTCTGTGAGCTTAATTCGGCCGCGGACACGGTGGACCCGGCGTTCGATTGAGGAACGGCGGTGGCAGCATTCGCGTGGCGCCATTGAGCAAGGACATCTTCAAAGCTTGGTCGGAGTGGGGAGGAAAGCGGAGTGCCGGCGGTTGTGGGAACAGTGAGAGTGTCGCTGGCTTCCTCAGGTTTGGCGTTGGATGTGTTGTTGATCAGGTCGTGTCGTCGTTGCTCGTTGCGCTTCCTCATGCGAGCGAGAATCTCTTCTCGATCCTCTTCTCTCGCTGGTCCTTGATCGAGCGCCTTGATGTTGGCAAGTCGGGGAACGAATATGGCCGTTGTCGTCTCGGTTCGCGGCTCATCTGTCGACGCCGTTGCCAACGGCTGCTCTGCCGAATTTTTCGCCTTCCTGAAGTTGAAATATCTCGCCATGTTGGGAGTTGGGCCTCGATGCGATTCTTTTGGAATGTGTTTCCTGCCCGGACCGCACCTCGATGGACAGGATCAAAACAGCAATGTGAAGCAGTGCAATCAAAGGTGGTGTATAGCAAACGACAAAACAAAGGTCGACCGAGCTGCAAGGGAGAGCAAGCTACTTGTTGAAGATGATGACAAAAAACAAGACCTCCGCGCGCAGCAACGTGCACCTCCGTCACGTCTGGCGAACAGCTCCCTCTCCTTGCGATCGGGATCTTGGCCGCAGTTCGACGGATCCAGTCTGCGACGTTAGCGTTGTCGTAATGGTAGAAAGTCAAATAGAGGTAGCCGAAGTTTATCGAGAAGCCGACGGTACGAAACCGTCCATAGCGTCTCCGGTGGAACTGCAAGAAGAAAGCACAAAAAAGTTGCCGAAGAAGAACAAACAGCGGTAAAGAAGTGCTCAAGAAAGCCTGCGGGACATCAAGGCTAAATGCATGGCCAGCACATGGTTGCTTTCACCTGCAAGGCATTGCCTGTGCAAGTGGGATGTCCGCGTAGATAGACTAAAAGCAAGGTCAGGTCATGGTCAGTTGTAGGTCATGGCCCGTTTTCTGGTCGTGGCCCTATAGCATGGAGCCTTTGTCGGCAACTGCCGTTCTGCGATTGCTTGGTGCGATCCCACGATTCGATATTCCGAGACATGAAGTCCCACGATTCGACCTGAGACATCGCCGACGCCTCGACTCGGTGAGAGGCGGAGTTGTGCAGGCTCAACGACACCGCCCTGGCGGCATGCTTTTCCCTGAACCACGCTTTGAGGGATGAGACATGCTATGTCACGGGTAACGGAGAATGGTGATGAAGAATCTTAATGATTTCACTCCCTCCTTCGTGCATGCCGCCAAATCAAGTTCCACTCAACGCCGTACACTTTCTCTTTCCCGCAAGGCCATGGTCTCCATGCCTGTTCGGGACAGCATGCAGGACGCCAATAGCTCGATACACCTCGGACCGAACCCGTAAGGCGTCCGCCGGGCGCGCGATTGCAGAAGATTCATGCCGATTGCCGATCGGTGATGGTGCTTGGATGCGGCATATAACCATCGACGTCCGCTGACGAGCGATATCCATGTCGATGAGGAGAAGTTCAGAGTCCAGACTGTTGTCTTCTTCTCGAACCCGGCGATATGGAACTTCTGTGCCGAAGAATGTCTCACTTGCCGCGAGGGGTCTCGGTGGTGGCGGCCGCGGTACTGGGAGTTTCCAAAAGTCTGGCCGTAAATGTCCGTTCCGGGTCATGGAGTTGTGGTGGGCTGCGCTATCAGCGTACCAAACTTGATTACCAGTCTGGACCGCGCCTCGATCCTCCACGGTTGATTGCATCTCGATGATGTGTTGGCAGACAGACGGCGTCACAATCAAGGAAGAGCTCGCTGATTGCTGAATGACTTGAAGTTTGCATCGGGCATGGTCAAGATGCCAGCATTGCTGCGGTCTATGACTTGTAAAATTTCGCTGATACCGCCGCGGTGCTTTTTGTACCACCTGTACGGCATATGGGCCGATTCTGGCTCCATTGGTTTTTATTTCTTGCCCTGCGACAGTCTTGGCTCCTCCACTTGATCTTCTCGATTTGTCCACTGGGTTCCATTCGCTTGCGCTTGCACATAATCTTATTTGATTCATTATAGGACGCCACTTTCATGTCTGGAGCCATGCGTTGAGATATCGATTGGCTGCCGGTCTTCTCCATGGTCATGAAGCTAGGTGTTGTACTCGTTTGTCTCACTGCTAGATCTGCATTCCGTGTTTGTCTGAACACCGGTCTATATCGCTATACGAAGAACCAGCGGTGAGTACAAGGCGCCTTCGATTTAAATGTCTAGAACAACGCAGCGATTGGCTGCTGATCTCCTTCGTCCTCGTGAAGCTAGGTCTTGCACCCGATTGTCTCACTGCTAGAGCTGCATTCCAGATCATTTCAAGACCGGTTCGCATGGCCATCAGAAAGCAAACCAGCAGTGATTTGAACGTCAGTCCCATACCAACGTCTAGAACATTGCTTCGTAGGATCGATTGGATGTTGATCTTCTTCGTCGCTGTTAAGCTAGATGTTGTACTCGAATGTCTCACTCGATGCAAGTCGTCGTTCCCAGTGCACAGCGGTGGACGCGGTCTCGTCGTAGCTGTTGTTAAGGAACTGGAACTCCATATCGATGTCAAGGTTCATGCCACCTACGAACGATTGGCTGTTGACCTTCTCCGTCGTGGTGAAGCTAGATGTTATACTAGGTTGTCTCATTGCTAGGTCTCCAACCCATACCATAAGAAACTCCGCTGCGGTGTCTGGATCTATACCTTTCAGAGTCGATTGGTCGTCAACCTTCCTCGTCGTCGTGAGGCTAAGTTTTGTGCTTGAATGTCTCACTCCTAGGTCCGGACTGTACGACGACGAGAAAGTGACCCAGCAGTGAGCTGTTGCCTATGCTGAGATGTCGTGGACTCGATGTGAAACCGCTATAGGGCTGTGAAACGCCCATGTCTCTCATCTCAACGTCCGGAGACCGGCCCATCGCCAACGGTCCACGTCCGGCTTCCTCGCCGTTGAAGACCGGATGGCAACTGAGTCCTGGCCAACGGGCAGTTATTCGCGATGAGGAGGCATGAGACATATAGCCAAAAGCGCTGCAACATCCTCCATCTTGCCTTCAATGACACAGATACATTGACTTGTTGTAGAGTGTTGCGTACCACTTGATTGGCAGCTCGTTCGGATGGCTGAACTCTGGAAGTGGACTACATACGCGGAGTGGATCGAAGAGGTTGCGGAGTTGATTCTTCCTTCGTTGTTGCCAACACTCCACTTTGTAGAGGTACATCGCCTTTTGCATGTTTTTCTATTGTACCAATCGGGAGGAACTGGGTGCGGAAAAGCGCGTTCGAGCGATCAGCCATAGAGTTGGTTGTGTGTCTGAATGCGATTGCGCTTGGTCGTGATAGACTTTTCAAACTGCTACCAGGGAGTTTGCCGTGGAAGTGTCGAATTTAAGGGAAGTGGAGGCTCCCAATGAAGACGTCTTCATAAAATGACAGTACTATACCCCTCGCATCCACTCTTTGGGTAGCGCCAAGCCTAATCCGAGGGTGTTGGTGCTGTACCATCACAAGTTGCTGTGAGTCGCGAGTTCCCGCAATGACTCCTGAGAATGAAGGCGAGGTGCTCTTTACACCCTGCAAAGCCGTCCGTCCTCTTCCTCAACCCACCCATCACTCCCAACACAAGTCGGGCAGTAGAAGATCCCATCCGGATCCAGCCTTCTCTTGATGCGCTCCAATCGCGCATAATGCGTCCCATAGAAGTTCACCTTGTAGTCCGGATCCAGCTTATTGGCTTCGTTCATATACGAGCCCTGCGAAGTGTTAGCCCACAGACTTGCGCCGCCTGGCAATATCTTGAGCTTACGGTTGCCGGCGCCAACTTCCTCATCGCCGCTTCCTTCACAAACAGCACATCGTCCAGAATCTCCTTCACTTCCGTTGATGCGGTCGTCAGGTTCCAGCCACGCGAAACGATGTGATTAACCACCATGCCCCTCCACGCCGGATTGACGGCTGACACAGTCTTCACACGTCCATCCGCCGCGATCTGGCCATACGCCGCGCCGAATATCTCAGGCACATTGACCGTCGCCTGGTCGTCCTCGCCGGCGAGGATCTCCAACACCTCTCGCAGCGCAGTCCGATTGCGAGTCAAAGCCTTCTCGTCCAAGAACCGCCCGGACTCTGCACCAATTATGCCGGCGGATGGTTCCACACCGGAGAAGGCACGGTAGTACGCCGCGTAGGTCGGTACTTCGGTGTACGCAACCGAAACAGTGAGTTTTGTGGCGTTGTACGCTTGCAGTCTCTCTTAGAGTGGCGCGTAAGCAGTCTTGCTGGCGGACAAGGATCGATTGAACGTTGCCATGGTGTGACTGTACCCGATCGTGGAGTTGGGGAAGGGAACGACGCCTGCTGTTGACCATTGTCCGTAGCCTGACCAGCCGGCTTTGGTGAGGGATGGAAAGGCCTGGTAGAGATTGGTGAGAGCGTCTATGAAGGCACATCGGTCGGCAGGGGTACGAGGGGAGAAGGAGAGAGTTTGCGCGACGGCGTTGGCGGTCGGCCAGACTTTGACGGTGGTTTCGATGACGATGCCGTAGGTTCCTGGTCCGCCGCCTCGGATTGCGAAGAAGAGGTCTTGATTTTGACGAGGAGAGGCTGTGACCAAGGAGCCGTTCGCGAGTGTAACCTTGGCTTGGAGGACCTCTGATGAGGGAGGTGAGTGACCATCTCATAATGCTATTCGGGTATACTCACGATCAGCACCAAGTCCAAAATCATGCACTGTAGGCCCATGACCACCTCCCTGCATCCACCCGCCTAGGCAACCCACCGACGGCGTTCCACCGCCCATCACACTCACTCCTCTCTTCTCCGCTTCTGCATACACATCTCGCCACACATAGCCTCCTCCAATGGTAAACGCCGCTCCGGCCCAATCACCTCCTTCCTGAATAAACTTCTCATGAAAAGTGATGCCTGTACGCAAGTACCGGATCCAGATTTGCAGACTCCCGAACCCGATGCTTCGATCGAAGAGGCCATGTCCTGTATTGCGGACGACGAGGCGGAGATTGTGTTCTCTCGCGAACGCAATCCCCACGGAGACGTGGAAGGACTCTGTGGCGTTGACGGTGTATATCGGTGCATTTCCGAGCTCACAGTGGGAAGAGGGCGGCTGCTGGTATGCATCGCTAGTCACCAAGGGACATGCGTTTGCGTTGGAGGCATAGTAGCCAATGGGAGAAAGCTGCTGGAAATCGTTGCTGGTGTAGTTTGCGACCACAGCGGCACATTTCTGGGAGTCAGTGGCGGGACCAGGGTAGCAAGATATAGCGACGGGTTTATTGAGGACGAGTTGGCCCGAGATGGTGGTATTGAGGTTGTCTCATGATTTGAGCGAAGGCCAGCACGGAAGGGAGGGGACCTGAATGGAGATGGTCTCAGCGCATCTCGTGAGAGGATAAGGGGATTACCTTGACTGACGCATCGGCATCTCTGGCGTGTAGCTTCACCAGCGGCGGCGAAAGTGCATGGCAGAAGCAGAGTAGCCAAAAGAGTAGCAGGAAGGAGCTTCATGTCCCTGTCGGAGTGGAGAAACGATGTGCATGACAGGGAGAAGAAAGATTTCTCACCCACACAAGCCCTACCAGGAGGTTGTCGCAACGGGCGGAGAGCTTTCTGTTGAAAAGCCATCCCATGTTGTGCGTCTGGAGATCCCATTGCAGGTCAGCTGGATCGCTCTTGGCGTAAGAGTGACTTCGTACTGCCCCGGTATAGTGCTCAACTCTTACCAAGCGACCAGGGCATACTGTTCTGGTATAGTGCTGTTAAACAGCGCCCGTTTCATCCTGGTCCTCCCTTGTAAGTACCTGTCTCCGTTGCACGAATCTGCAAAGATGGAAGCTAATTGAGACACATCTTGATCTCCCGATTATGCCTGCTCGTCCGGCAAGAACAGAGCGACGCGTCGTAGAGCGAGATGTAAGAGGACAAGCCACAATGTCATGTCTCATCCTACATATCAAGCTTGGTGTGCAGTCCGACTTTCAAGTCCATCGCCAGAAGTGGCAAGCTGACCATGCCATGCAGGTCATACAGTGAGATCCCATCTGTAAGCATGTCGGCCGGAATGACGGCCCATCTGCCATTTCGACCAGGTTACGCTTGTGCGGCGGGCCTCGAAGTTTCTGTGTCTCGGGGAAATTTCAGTTTGCGATTGCGTTGTGACCATGTTGGTTCGTGGTTGTTGTTGTCGTTGTTGTTGTGATGAAGAAGAAGATGGGCAGAGAAAGGTCGACGTCGCTCCCGATCCGATCACAACCCGAGAATCAGCCGAGCCGAGGACCAACGCGAATCTCACGTCAACACCTGATTACTCCTGTCCATCCACGTCGATATATCGTAACAACAGGCAACATTGGACTTGGGCTGAACCCGCCATATACGCCCAATATGCCAGGTGACCGCATGTTAGGGACCCTCCTACGGGCTTTGCAAACCTACACGGAACAAGAAGACACTCCTCGGTACGCCCCTTCCTCTACACTCCTTGAATACCATCTCACAACACCACCAGACTCTTCGGCACCGCCGCCTCTCTCCTCACAACCTTAAACAATCCGCTGAATGTCACTTTGCTCACTTCACAACTCCTCTCCGCTCCTGCAATCTGGTCTCGCCCAGCGGGCCTCCAAACCTGCATGCGCACCCTTTCCGTCTTCCACACCGCCGCCCAAGCCCTTCTCAAACACGAACTCGCCCTGCTGAGTAACTCTCCGGACGAAGAATACCCAGGAAAACTCCAGCCCGAACGAACCCTCCCCAAAGACGACTGGATTCGTGCGGCGGTGAGTGGTGCGGACGAACACTCCCCACGATGGCGGCACTTACTCGCCATCGGAGGTATGTTACTTGGCTTCGGACCGGTGGAGCAGGAAGGTTTGAGTCGGAGTATGCGGGCGACGTTGGAAGGTGCACTCATCACCGCGGCGAATCTGGCGTTGGAGGAGACGTTGAATGATGACGAGTTGGGACTTGCGACGATCTCGTTGGTGTTGAATCATTGTTTCCCGGTTTTGAGTGATGGAGAGCGGGCGAGGTTGGAATATGGTGCTCTGCTACCTGTTCTGATGCAGAGTACCTTGCATTCGACGTATGGACTGCGGTCGGGGTATTTCCTCGGAGTATTGGATCGGGATGTCAGATTGGAAGGGGATGGAAGATTGAACTGGAGTGAGCAGTCGGCGTCGTATGGGCAGATCAAGGAAATGCTCGAAGGCCCGTTGGTAAAATCGCTTGGACCGTTGTCGAGACTGATCGGCCACGCGGTCGAGCAGGTGAGGGAATCGTGGTTGGTGACTGCGGCGGTGGACGATTTGGAGAAGTTTGCACAGACGTTCTTATTGCAATGGCGGCAGAACCAGCTATCAGGGATCGAGCAGTCGGAGCAAAAGACACAGTTGGAGGATGCGACGTTCAGGAAGACCGTGCCGGATCTGTGGAAGCTACTACAACCGATCATGTTTGCCAGTGTAATTATTCTTCGGAGTGCCATCGGACGAGTTTTCGGAGATGCCTACCTCGCCAGCGACAAAGGTATTGCATCACACCGCTCAATTTCATTTTCACCTACTGATCGCGTCTTTAGTCGCTCCTCACCTGGCCACCCAATCCCTCCTCATCCTCCGCAGCCTCTACTTCATCACAACCCACCGCTCCGCAACGTCCACCTTCTCACAATACTCCTTTGTCAACTATACCTCTCTCGATATCCTCTCCGCCTACCCTCTCCTCCTTCCCTCCTTCCTCGCCACAATCTCCCCTGCACACCTTGGCCACGCCTCCACCCATCCTCTGGACCGCACCCTCGACCTCTTCTTCCTCAACACAGCCGAGCACTTCACTCTCCTCCTCCCTCCGGACCCCACAGCCTCCCTCTTGGTACCCACAATAACAGCCTACCTCTCTGCCGGCGGTCGCGGTCCCTTACTACCCGTCTTCGAAGCCGCCCACTCGGTAACCCTAGCCATCTTCTCCGCCCCACAAAACGCCACCGCCACGATCGAAAACCTCCCCTTCTACGTCGACTCCCTCTTCCGCGTCTTCCCGGCCTCCCTCTCCCCGCGACAGTTCCGCCTCGCGTTCAAAACCCTCCTGAAACTCACCTCCCCTCCCTCCGACCTCGCGGTGTCCCAACCAATGATGCCAGCCATCCTTCTTGACCTCCTACGCCACCGCGCCGCGAACGCGTCCATGGACCCTTTACCGCCCCACCCCGATAGCCAGGAGGAAGAAGGTCCTCTCCTCTCAGAAAAAGCTCACCTGACCATCACCCTCCTCGCAACGCTCTCCCAATTGCCACTCCCATTACTGCGGGAACACCTCCCTCTGGTAGCGGGCATGATCAACGACATCTCCGACGCGAGGATGAGAGAGGTGGTGGTGAAGGAATTCTGGAGCGTGTTGGTGGGTGGAGAACTGGATCCGGAGAGGAGTCGGGTGTGTCATGGGTGGTGGAGTACGGGTGGAGGAAAGGAATGGGTGTTGTATGGACAGGTACCTGTAGGGGAGGATGTGGTGGAGGGAGGGGAGTGGGAGATGAGTGGTGGACTTGGAGACGAGGCGGATGATGAGGATGAGGCGAGGAGAGCGGGGAGTAAGCTGTGAGGTGGACAGCCAGCAAAGATTTAGGAATGCATGTGTGGATTATGAGGGAGATTATACGCATGTTATGTCGGTCCCAGCTGACGAGGTTTGATGACCTGAGTAGACGGACAGACGGACAGACGGATCGTCGGACAGACCAGATTCATCGAAATGGCGAATTAAAATTGTAAAGTCCGCAATCAAAGGAGAAGATGCCATTGAAATCAAACAACGCCTCCAGCTCCGACGCTCAATATTCCCTCCCAGAGAAGCCTTCTATATCAAGAAGACCAGTGTACTGTATTGCTGTACAAGTGCTTCGCCTCGGCAACCGCAAGTCGAATGCCTATTGTGGAAACTTTGGCTTGAATGGGCTCCAACACCACTCAGACAGGGCGTCTCTTACCCCTGGCCTCGTTTCAGGGATTCGCATCATCGCACTGTTGACCGGATGTTTCCGTCACTCTTTTTCAACGAATGCGCCAACCAGGCTCCACATCTGATTCTCCTCATTTCAGATGCCGGCTCTGGCCTTTCTCGTCGACGGCATCTGGCTTCCAATTTGATCCACGACAATCTCCATTTCACGCTTCTCTGCCCTTTCCTCTTGTCGAGTCTGATTCTCGCCTCCCATCTTACTCAACCCCCGCATAAAGATCCACCACAATATTAATTCCCGCCACCAGAATCTCCGCCGCAATCAACACAATGACGATCCACTCCAGATACTCTCCATGCGTATGACTCAACTGATCCTTCAGCACCGCCAGCAAATCCGCAATCACGCCCACCCTCTCCTGCAGCAAAGATACTCTCTGATCCATCTCCAAGTAAGACCTAACGGCGACGTACACGGGTTCCAGTTGCGGTTCCGCCCACATCAGCTCAGGGGCGTCGAGCACGGAACCTTGGAGGTGGATGTTGATCCTCAGGATGAAGAGCTCGCCGATTTGCATGTTGATTTCGCGACGGGTGAGGTTGATGCGGCCGGTCGAGGCGATTTGAGAGGGGATGTGTTGGGTTGTGGTTATGGTCGCGTCGACGAGGGACTCGTAGAGTGAGGTCTGCGATGCCATGTCAGTATGGCCCTGTGATGGCAAAGATAGCGGAGCGACTCACTTTCGTGCTCTGCGCCAACGCATGACTGATCGCCAGCTTGGTCATATAATTCCTCTTCTCCCGTAACGAGATGAAGTCGTTGTATATCCGCGCCTGATACTCCCTCGTGTAATAGAAATTGAACTCTTCCGTCTGCACATCGTCCTTGCTCAATTTCTCCTGCTCAAACTTCGCCAATTCCTTCAAGAAGCGCTGTTCTTCTTTCAGCGACATGCCCCAAATCACAACGACTCCATACTCGAAAAGGAAAACTTCAGGAATATGCACGGTCGTGTCGAGGTCGGGTTGATGCGAGGGGTCATCATTGGAGAGCGAGGTGTCGGCGCGGGAGAGGTTCGGATGCGTGGACTGCGAGATGTCACCGGTGTCGAGGGTGGTATCGCCAGCGGCCGTACTAAGGTCGATGAGATCTTCTCTTCTCCGATCAGTCGTCTCGTCGATTTCAATCGCGGAGTCCGAGAATCGCCTCTGCGGTTGGGAATGAACTCGGCTCATGTCCGCTGTCCGTTCGTCCTCTTCGTCTTGCACTGCGCTGCTTTCCTCTCTGCTCCTTTCTTCTTCTTCCCGTCCTCCACTTCCTCTTCTCCTCTTTCTCATCGCGCTGGGACTGTGCACTCTTCCCTCGTCTTTCCGGTAAGAGTATGGAGAGTAGATGCACTCATCGAACAACTTTGGCGCCGCGCCTTTTGTTTTTGACCTTCCCTTCAGAAATCGCATCAAATCGTCAATGCGGTATAGACTGGCCGTGCAGTATGCCGTAACTCTCGGCAGCTTCGCCCGATCTTCCTTGCCTAACCGTGCAGCGTCTCGACGCGCTGTGGGATCTGTGATGCGTGTGAACTGGGAGTAGACCTCCCTCCCACTCTCTTCGTCTGGATCATTGCCAATATCAGGATTGGGAAGTAGTTTCAATTTCTGCGCGGTACGAGTCGTTCGCTGAGGTCCAATCTTAGCTGCCGGATTGCTCGGTGGGAATTGTATCGCGGCGCCAGAGGAATTCCGGCGGCGGAGTTTGCTGTTGAGTGCGGACAGGGTGGATTGCGAAGAGGAGGAGATGGCATTGCCGGAGCCTGGGCCTTGTGGGAAGATGGGTTGTCGACGGGGTGGAGATGCGTGGGAGATTGTCGGGTTGAAGGTTACGCTGCGGGAGGGTTTGGTAATGGGTTGCGGCGCAGAGGAGGTGGGGAGGAGCGGAGAGGATTCGTCGGCGGCGGCATTGGTGGGAGTGCGCGAGGAGGACGCCATTATGCGTGTGAAGAGTGAGCGGCGGCGGCTCAGGGTCTTCGGTGTGTCGCGGTGAGATGGCGTTCCCTATGTGTAACAATCAATGTCGAGAAAGAGAGACTTCAAGTTCTGGGTTGCAGCTCTCAGAAGGACGGACTTGGCAGATGAAGTGCAGGTTTCAAAGCGTGATGATGCAACCAACCAAGCAACCCAAGACAACGACCGCAACATTGGACAGATTCAGCACTTTCGTTGCATTCGCCTACAATCATCCACTTCCCATTGAGGATCTCAGGTGCTAGCATATGCATTGGCAAGTACTTTTGACCGCAATGGACCGCCCTACTCAACTCGTATCAACTTCGTCTGCCCTGTACTTCATCGCCCACCCTTTGCGCCGTGCGCCACGCTCAAATCGCATTCGACTGTTATAACAAATACAAACGTGAACACTCCGCAGCCGTCTCTCACATCTACATGTCCATGTCCACCTCTCTATGCCTCAGAATCCCGGCCGCCACAGATGCTTCATCGGCTGCTTCCCTTTCCGACGGCTCTGACTCTGGTATGGGAATTGGCTGGAACGCTGCCTCGGACTTGAGGGTGGAGGTTCCGATGCTGACCTTCCCGCATTCGTGGAGTCTTTCCTCTGATCCTCCTGGCTCCTGCTTCGTAACGACTCCGGATATTCAGAGTAGAAGACGGGACTGCTCTGGAGTCGAGGTGCCACGCCAGTGTTCGCAAGGCGAGGTTTCTATCCTCCGCCTCCGCTTCCACTGTCGTTGTCACCGTCGCCGTCCACGCTGTCGACTGCTTCAACGCTGACTCCATTCCCGTTACTGTATGAGTCCTTCGCTTGCGGCGAGTCCGTCGGCGTGCGTCCTCCGGACAGATTGATCGGTTTTATCGCAAATCTGCCAGGATTGGCCGCACCCTCGTTCTTGACTTTCAGGCTGCCTTTTCTTCTCAGCGCGTGGGTAGGGGTATATTGTCCCTTGTCGGCAGCGGGAGAGGAGACAGGTTGCGACTTCGGCGATAGCGGCGCTTCATTCTCGTCATCAATATCTGCATATGAGGCGCTCGTCGGACTGCCCTCGACTATTGGTGACGAGGCGAGAGTGGGGACTTTCTTCTCGCTGGCCGCACTTCTGAGCGACGCTGAGCTATTGCGGCGTTTGTTGCCTCCCCCCATCATCTTGCCAAGTTCATCGTCGTCTTCCTCTTCCCGCCGCCGTTTGGTGGCGATCGATTCGGGCGGGCTTTGTTGTGAACCTGGAGAGCCGTCCTTGGCGACTGGCGTACGATTGCGGCCTCGTTGGAAGTCGGGAAGGTCGGTGGAGTGATTGGGCTTCTTCTCGCGGGCTATCGGGTCGGGTGAGCTCGCAAGTATATCAATGTCCATTGGATCGTCTTCGTCATCATCATCCGAATAATCCACGAGAGGCTTCACAGGACTAGCATGACCGTTGGGTAACCTCGCGGTCGCCGTTGTAGGCAGTGTGCCTTCCTCCTCATCGCCGATATCATCATTGAAATATGACTCCTCATCTGGGTCTGGCTCTCTCAGCCCGCTGAATAGTTGCCTTCCGTTCATCATGCGGCTCCTGTGCGCGTCGGGTGTATCAGGCTCGGTGGTGAAGCTCGCGTCGCCGACCTCCCCATTCGAGCCTGCGTATGGGTGCGGGTGTTGGAGTTGGTCGTATTTTTGAATTAGGCCGTGGAATGTATTGACATATGTGATGCCCATGAGCCGTTCTCGGAAGTTTTCAGCAAGGTGAAGGACGAGTCCCTTGATGCTTTCGCGCTTGATGTATTCGAAGAGCTCCAGGCAAGCGCTGTTCAAGAGGTTATCCCGTGGCATGGTCTCGTAGACAATGTTCAAGATCGGTTCGAACAGGTTGTTCTTGGTAATCTGTCCGTTGTGGAAGTCGTCCTGCAGGCCAATGCATGTCCGGAACCATTTCAGGGCGATGAGTTTCATGTACTTTTGCGGACATCCCAGTAGCTGTGCTACGCGTGCATGCAAGTTCTCGGCCAGGATGAACATCTTGCTTTGATATGGATGTTGCCGCACGAAGAAACACAGCACTTCAACGAGATGTGTGTACAAGCTGGTCTCTTGTACAGAAAGCCCTGCCATGGATTGTCGGCCTTCCAGATCTTTGAGAGGTTTGAACAGTCGTTTCGCTCCGTCCTCGTAGAAGTTCTGGATAAAGAGGTTAGTTTGAGTTGGTATTCGAGGTCCATGATGACCCTGTTCTGCCATCATGCCAACGCGCTGTGGTGCCATGAGGTCAGTACTCTCCTGATGAGCCATTGCTTCGACACTTACATTTGCTGATGCTGGATCCAGCAAGATCTTGATCGCATCCGCCATCTGGCTCTTGACGCCCAAATCGACCTCCACCAATAGTAACTCAATCAAAGTGTCTGTCAACGGGACAGTCTTTTCATTGATTGCTCGAGCAATGTGTGCTCGCACCAGATGCGCATCGTGATCGATGAGTGCGACCAGTATATCAGTCCCAGCGACACGCACAGCAGCATCTCGATGCCGTAGTGCAAACGTGACGACTGTGAACAGGCCGTGATTGATGAAGTTCTGGTACAGTGCTGCTCGCGACGGCGGCTGGATGTTCTTCGACACGGCGCAACAGTTCTGGATGAACAGTACAGCATTCTTTTTCCTTTCCAATTCGTCCGCATCATCGGCGAAAATGGCAAACAGCTCCTTGAGGAAACCCTGATTTGATTGGATGTGGTTGACAATGTCAACCTGGTGGAAGAAGATGAGAGAATTGAGAACGGAGAAGGTCGGATCGTCGAGAATGCGTGCGAGAACGACGTCTTTGAGGTAGAGAAGCCGGTATGTGTAGTGGATCTTCCTCTTGATATCGAGATGTTCGAAAGCAACCACCTCCTTGAACTTTGATGTGTCGGAAAGATATTGTCGATGATTTGCGCGATGTGAAGGGAAGTCTGGGTCATCTGGTAGACAGTCAGCAGATGGTCAGCCCATTGCAAGGAGACATTTTGTACTCACACTCTAATGCGCCCACGACACCCATGATCGCCTGATCTGTGACCACGAACTCGATAATTGAGGTGTCGTTGAGCAGAATGAGGAGCTTCATAATGGTACACAACCGATGCAAGTCATACGCCGACTCGAGCCGCTCAGCCTCGTCCACCAGAGGCGCGAGCTTCAAAATGTACATTTGCTCGGGACTCATGACGAACTTGGCCACGGCATCTCTACCAGCTGTGGTTTGTGACGTGTTGCGAATCGCTTCGACGACCTCATCCAATTTGCCCAGAGTTGGCTCGGGCAGTGTGACTGAATGGACCGGGGCAAGCAGATCGTCGGATATTCCATCCTCTGGCACCAAGCGTGACTGGACATCACTGACAAACTCCCAAATCATGGCGCAGCCATCAGCTTCTTGGAAGCTGAGGGCCATGTCCACGCCGCTGCTCTCCGTCCAGACGATGAGCGTCTCCTGCTGTTTCTGGTACCCATCATCCTTGGCAATTCTCGTTTCCAGTAGTGTCCGTGTTGGCTCTTCCTCGCTCGTAACAATGATCCGCGCATCGAGCGCTTCGGGCGGGCCGTTGGGAGCGCTGCATATGTTTCCTAGACAGAAACCCGTGCCACGGTCGTACCAGTCGTTGTTCTTGAGCTCGTAGACCTTCACGCGCTTCTTGTCGTTGGCAGGAGCGAGCGCCATACTCGTTGCGCTGCCTGTTCCTGGTCGCGGCCCCACCAGCTCATCCGTGACGCGCTGCGGCTATGCGACGGTACGGACGAGAGCGCAGTGGGCGCGCGCAAGAGGAGCGTGGCTTTCGGCTGCCAGTATGAGGTTCGGCAACGCGTCGCGAGATCAACCGTCGTGATGAGTGCTACGGTATCGAGGCGATCGTGTCTGTGTTTGCGCCGGGAGTGCTTCGGGGAAGCCCGGAGGTGTCTCGAATGTTGGAATCGGTGGCGAAGGTCCAAGGCCGCAGCCCGGCGGTGATGAGCGCTTTCTCGATCAAGCTGCGTAGGATGGCCCTGTTTCCTCTGCGGTCGTCGTGATATGGAATATGACGCACCCTCGTGGTGAAGGTAAGGTATACGCTTCACCTCAACGTAGGTTCTCCCGCGCAGGTCGCGTGCGGCGTACAGGGTGGTGTGAAACGGGCGCTAGTAAATGGAGGGAAGGGAGTCTTGGCTGAGGATCGTCCGGGAGGATACCTGAGGTTCATGCAGTGGCAAGATAGGTACGTGATAACGCGGAAACAGACGTCAACTAGAAGTGGGTGGAACAAGCTTATTTCCACGTCGCTGCCTTGACTCTTGAGTGAGATTGGTAACGCAGAGTACAGAATCGCAACCTGCTGAAGGACAAAGTCGGTCATGTTGGGGCGAACGAAGAATCGCGTCATCCCCGGCGGCTGGTCTATTTTCGGCTCTTCAAAATCTCCGGGAAAATAAAACAGCGACGATCTCGTTCTATCGTAACGAACGCATTATTCTTCTCCCTTGCCAGACTTGAAAAGAGGTGAACGGTGAGAATTGAATACACATCGACCAGAAGAACTTCTGTAGTGTTACACCTCATACGCTGACTGAACAAGAACGTCCTCTGGCAACGCATATCGAAGCCTCCAACGTCTTCTACGACTTCGTGACATTCCAACTCATGGGAAGGTCAGGCCACTCCGGTCTCGATCCGGCAGCGCCGTACTTTGCCTGCCACGCAAAGAAATACATCAATGCCGCCAGCGGCTGTCCAAAGATACAGAAGCTCAGCCAGAAGATCAGGTTGCCAGCGAGCTTTGCATTCTGCCCCTTTCCACCAAACTTCTTGATCATGTCCGTGAGGATGATCAGCGGGATTTGACCCATCATTCCGAGAAAGGCGACGCCGAGGATGTTGTGAGTTGGAATGCCAATCAGAGCTTCGTGAAGCACGCCGGAGAACATGAAGGTGAGAAATTGAGCGACTGCGGGTGGAACTCCGCGGCCGACCATCGGAGCGTAGATGTGGCGCTTCATGAAATGCGTTACGGGCTTGTTCCATGAAGTCCAGTAAGATCTTACACTTGATGAGTTCCACCAGTCGCTGTAGAATTCACGATCTCCAAACCTTAGGATCTCCGCCAGCGCATTGAGGAAGCTCTGAAATAGTGCGAAGAAGCCTGCCAGCCAGCAGACCAGGCTGATCGTACTGAGCTTCATCACCCGCTCCAAGATGTTGAATCCGTGCAGCTTGCTGATGTCGTCCAAGCTGTTTTGCAACAGTGGAACTGCGTATTGGGCGCATGTGAGCCAGACTAGGATACAGAGGAACGATGCCTCGCAACAGCGTCGGAAGACAAAGTCCCATCGGATGCGAGGCGAGCGTGGATAGACGGGTTGGTAGACCAGGGTTGGTGCCCACCAGAAGTATGTGAGGTTGCTGAAGTTGATGTTTTGCGGGTAAGGGCAGGATTTGTAGAGTAGAGGGACCTTTGACTCTCCAGATGGGTCAGGGTGAAGGTACGCATGTCGGAGGTCGCGGTTCGTGAAGGCATATGAGCTAAGAACACATGCTTGTCAGCCAGTCGCTCAAGGATCTTCATACAGAGCATCTTACCAAACCTTGAGCCATACAATTACGGCATGGAGCTCTGTTATGGCGCCCAGACCTGGATTGTGGATTCCATAGTACACCACATACGTCGCGAACGCCAGCATAAAGGTCGCATTGACAGCATGGCACCACGCAATCATTCTCCACGTCGAGAACCAGGACTTCTTCGCCTTCTTCTTGTCCACTTCCTTCACCTCCGCCATTTCGTGCTTCCTCTTCGCTGACGCTTCTGCATACCTCGCCGCAGCCATTTCGATCAAGTAAGCCACGAACAAATGGCATGGCGTGAGGGCGTACAGTATCCAGAACCATCTCTGATCACTCTGCGAAAATTCCGCCCCACTTATCGTCACGAGTATGCCATATTTCTTGAAATTCTCCACCATCAATCGCAAGTTCGAGATCACGATGATCAGACCCATCAGATTTCGGAATCCAAAATTTGAGGGCGAGGACGTCGCATCTTTACTGAACAAGGAGGCACGTGTATCGGCGTGGATAGCGAAGACGTGCTTGTATTTCTTCGAGGTTCGAACACCTGCCTCCTTTTGGGTCGAAGAAGCGTCCTTGAGCTGAGTCGTGGTTGTGGAGGGCGATCGGGCGGGCAGAGGAGAACCATTGGGTCGAGCAGTGGTGTGTACGGGCGTCGTAGGGTTGCCGCTCGGCGTGCGCACTGCTGTCGTCGTTGCGGTATTCATCGTGCTGGCCGATCGGTGTATTGTTTGCGGAGACTCGAGAATGTGCCAAGTTGGTGAGGAGTACCAAGGCAGGGCAAGATCACAGTTGTGTCTCTGGCAAGCCTTGCCGGATAATGTCTTCGTCTTCACGGGCGCTTTAGCGGTCGCACTGCGTCTGCATGGTGTAGGTAGAGAGAACAAGAAAGGAAGACGTTGGCCATTGGAACGCAGATGGTCGGGAAGGTTTGAACAATTGTTGGTCGAGGTGTGGAGGGCCCAGATGGATTGCTTGGGTTGTGACGAAGACTGATGCAGGGTCCAAAGCCTCTCGTAAAATCTGGAGAAGGTTGATCCAGGATCTGATTTGACCACCTCGCCTCTCACACATGAACGCCCTGAGCGACGAGGGGGGTTCCAGTATTCGACGAGGTCCAGACGCTTGATTGTTTGGTATCGTTCTCGCTATGTTACACAGTCGGGTGCACGATTGGACCTGGATGCCTCATCTACTATCATCGCTGACTCGGGGTCTTGAAACAGTGACATCTTACCGCAGTTCATGTGCCCTAGATGCAGCTCCGGTCTCCTGCTCAAAGCGCATATTCCAAGGCGTCTGCGTGCGGGTCGTGCAGTCAGAGTGCAGCGATATCGCGGAATGTCTATCATCGCTAGTCAACACAGCGGCGAGCCACATCTTCCGGCTACATCTTGTCTCCGGCATAGACTTCGTACTTCAAGCCACTTGAGTCCAAGTCGTGCGGTACACTTTGAGCCGGGCCACGGAGATAATCAATGTGAAATGGTCGACGGTGCAAGGACTGTGTCGATGACTGCAGCAAGGACGCCTGGTGTAAGAATCTGATTGTGCTGGAGTGGCATCTCCTTCGCTGCATAGTACTGACGAACATGTTGACAGCCTTTTCGCCGCTACGAGGCACTTCAAAACCATCTGGTGTCCTTCCATGTGCCCACCATGAGAGAGTCTCCCTTCGAGTGGCCCTTTGGACGTGTCTCCGCAGCTCAGTCATCACTCAGCTCGATGATCTCAGCTCCCTCTGTCCTCCTACGTCGCTTGCCGTTGCCGCTCCCCACGAACTGCACGCCGTCATCCGCATCCTCATCGTCGTCAGTATCAAATGCGCGCTCGCGTTTCTCGCGCTTGACCTGGACTGCTTCTTTGGGCTTTGCAAGGAGTCGTCGCAACAGCTCGCGGGCCTCGGCCTCAGTCAGGTCGTCAGGATCGCGATCTTCGAGCGGAATCGGTTCGGGAGTCCGCTCGATGACGCCCTCGATTTTGAGGTCCTCTTGATCGACGACGAGATTAGCGAAGTCTCGACAAAAGCAGCAGCACAACGACATACCTTGCGAGCGGTAGAGGAACTCGAAAGAGGCGAAGACCTTTGGTTCATAAGGATAGGTGATACTCACAGCCGTAGCGGCCACGATTTAGGTGATCCTCCCAGCCGTAGCGGCCACGATTTGCGGCGCAGCAGGCTGTAGTCTGCGGACGGTCAGCGATCGCGGAGAAAGCTTCGGGAAGAGCAGCACTTACTTCGCCTTCGCCGATATGGCAGCGCCTTTCAAGCATTTCTCTGGAATGGCCGTCTCGGTGTTTGGCCGCGCCGATCGATGCGCTGTTGGTACACTCGCCGAGGTCTCTCGCACCCAGGCACAGTCGATCTTGATCTTCCCTACGTCTTTGAAATCTTCTGGCTTCTTTCCTTCGGTTGAACTCTCGCCTGCGCGGTCAAACTGTTAGCGAGGAGCGTCGTAGATGGCGCAGTAGACTTACTTGTCTGCAGCTTGCCGAAAGCAAACTTTTGTACTCGCGGTCCATCCGGCGTATTGAAGTCTACCCCGGAGCATCGCCTCGGAATCACAAGACCACCGTAGCTGAGACCGAAGACAGCTCCCCTCATGTACTTGCCGTCGAGGTATACGGAACAGGCGATGGAGTCCTCGCGAGAAGGTGCAGCTTCGCGCGGTACCCGCAATTCCACCTCGAAATTAACGTCCGTGACAGCCTGAACGTATCTGCAGAGCGCTGGCTGCGGGTTGTCGCCGCAGAGGTTGTACTCCTTCATAGGAAGTCCTCCCACGAACAAGCTGACTCCCACCCCGTTGGAGTGGCACATGTCAGCCGGGTGCTGAGATGGCAGCTGTGAGCGATCGATGATCAGTGCAAGGAGTATGAGATGTATAGTCCGGAGACTGCAGCAGGAGGACGTACGGTACAAGGTGCAAGACCGGAGTGCGAAGTGAAGCAGCGACGGATAGCACACCTTGACGCTAGAACTAAGAGGAATAGGCACTGACACTTACAGGGACGTCGTTTGTCTACAACTTCACTTCACTTGCGCCATCGTCTGATGAAGGAGCACACTTGCCCGTCGGTGAAAGATGGTTCCACCGGATGCACACGCAGTGCACGTCCACGTCGACCTCCTTGATTGATTCCCATCCGTTTCCAAGACGGGCAGCGTTTGCATGTGGAACCCGATCGCAACCACTTTATCTTCCAGTAAGCACATACCCTGAGATTTGGAGCGGTGATCGCCCATACTGCCCCTGTGCCGGGCCAGTACGCTGTAGGTAGGGCTCACCGGAGCGGATAGACTCAGTCTTCCTGATTCCGAACTAGGAACCAATGGATTCACTCCCGTGCATGTCAAAGAAGAGAACAAAGAAGAAAGGAACAGAATCCAGGTCTGCGGTGACGAGGCAGAAACCTGCGAGAAGAATTAGATGGATGCGGTCTCCTGCCTTTGCAATATCCACAAGTGCACGACCGCCGCTATATTGCTTCATGGAGAGAAGCTCATCACAGCCTCAGAAGAGACATAATCTACCTTGAGACGAGGCAGACAAGAGATCTGGTCGGCAAGCAGCCATCAGGTTCGCCGTGAGACTGGACAAGACCACAAAAGCACGAGGAGCAAGCGCGGGCTGGTCTTGACACCTAGCGATTGCGCCAAAACTTTGCTCACGCTTTCCAATTCCGCTGCAACTCCAATCGTGTGGGGTAAGACGTCTTAGAGATGACGTTCGGTTTCGCATGCGATCTCACCGAATGCTGGCGAGGGAGGGCACAAGATACATCCAGTACGAAGAGAGATACATGACGCTCGGCTCGGGCGGTAGTAACGTGTAGAGGGGATTTGTTCGGAGACAAATTCGATCAAAAAGAGGAGTGAGGATATCTTTGTGATAAACAAGTGTTCGCCCCGAGGTGCAGGGGCTCAAATTGGCTCGACCAGGATGGAAACATCGGATGGAGGCGGATCTCGAACAAGGGATGACTTTGGCAGAGCCATGTCGCTGACTCAACTGGCAGAGTTGGGATCACGATTCACGAACGGAGACGAGTACGAGACTCCGAACAGGCTAGGCCTTCACTTCTGGGACATCTTTCTGTTAGGACGAGTCTGTCCAGGATCGCGACGATCACCATGTTTCGTGAGCACCATCGCTCGCTTTACTGAGTTTTGTTTTTGCCCTCAGGGCAGGCTTCCCGATCCTCTTTTGGGGGACTGACATGGCTCCTCTGGCCAGCATGCCAACGGACGCTTGAATCCGCTTCTGCCTCCCAGCAGCCGTCTTCAAAGAGCTGACTCGTAGATACACTGCGTACCTGTTCGTCTTATTCAGCTGAGACCATTTCGCAAGGGCTGCAGGAACCTTTTCCAAGGCCTCCATAAGATCCACATGAGCCTCTGCGTCTGCTGAACCAGAGCCCGGGGCATCCCACCGCCCGTCGGCCTTCGCTTTGGCTACAGCCTCCCGTCCAGCGGCCGTCATGCGATCTTTGTCCTCCAGTCGAGCAATGATTCCGAAATTGCGTTTCGACCAGGCGCTCTTCGCCGTCCGAGGAGTGAACCTCTGAGCATAGGTGGCCTCGTCTCGCTTTCGAGCCTGGCCGTCTATTCAGCCGTGGCAGAGGGCTTCGTTCAGGGCTTGAGAGTATGTAAGCGAGGTCGACTCCTCAGTCCCTTTCTTTGCAAGAGTGAGCCACACTCCTGGCGAGCTCAAACCCTCACGAGCAAGCCATTGTCTCCATACCGCGGCGTTGGCCGGAGTAAATATCGAAAGTTTTAATGGCATGGTCGTCTTGCTGGACTTCTGGCGGCGGATGCCATCTTCCGGACATGCTATGTTCCAGTGTAGAGATGGCGCCGAGCTCTGTGCAGGTGGTTCACGATGAATCATGAGTGACCATGCATATGAGAAGGTTTCTCGATATGCACTTTCACGTGTCTTGAGGGCCGACCGACCTCGGATGAGTGGGGCAGTGCAGTGTGGGAGGGGTGTGGGGAGGGGTCGGCCACCAGAGTTGCAACTCCATTACCTACCTTGACTATTTACAACAGCAGACCGTGGGTCTGGCACAAACGCAGTGGGCAATCGGTCAGAACTCCTTAGGCCGTCACAGATAATGTCTACCGCCGACGTACAGCAGCAGCAGAAGTCGGGCTTCGACCTCCCAGCCGAGATCAGAAATGCCATCATGGACTATGTCTTCGCGGACTTCAACAACGGAAAAGGTCTCAATCGGTACAACTCTCGATGCATCGATGAGAACCACAGCGCAAGCAAATCGCTTCAACCACTGCTAGTATGCAAGCAGATGTACCATGACGGGAGGCTCTTAGCATTCAGTCGCTCGACCTTCCTCGTCTCCAACCTGTTCTTCCACGTTCCCGATCAATTATCAATCCTGTGCGAGAAGCAAACTGGAGCAATTGGCAACATTGCCTTCTTGGCCGACGCTCGACATTTCAGGAAGCTTGTCCGATGGGGCACATATCCCTTCGGCCTGTCGACGTTGAACCTCACTACTCTCACGATCATTCTCCATCGCTCCAGCTTCTGGCACTACCTCTTCGACTACACCTCCGATCTCGTCAAGCTCCTTCGAAACCTCACTTCCGTCAAACGCCTCGTCTTCGTCCGCAACGGTGCTCGCGTGAAGGGAAGCTTCAAGACTTGGTACAATCGGCTCGTCGGGCTGATGCTCAAAGTCGACCATTACGAGCGCTACGAGAGGGCAGTCCCGAATTTGGAGAGCACTTGGTGGACATGGTCGTACGATGAGGCTGCCGAGAGCTTTTGTCTGGAAGCGAGGCCGAGCAAGCCGTTGGTCAGCGAAGAGGAGTATCTAACGGGAATCTTGCCGTTGATGGAGGAGTTGAGGGTCAGCATTGAGTCCGAGGAGTGGAATCCGGACCCTAGGGCGAGGAATGGGGCTTGATGGGGACATGATGGTCGGTCTCATTGTTCGTGTCTATGGTTTTATCGTAAGCACAGTCGTCAGCTGCAGTCACTGGAGCTCTCCCGTCAAGAACTGCGCTCTTCCGTCTTCCGTTCCCGAAACTCCAATCCTCCTTCTCGTTCCGGCTGACAGACACGATCAAATCATTGCCTTCCACACCACACTCCTTTTTCAATTGTTCTGCCAACGCTGCATACAACGCTTGCTTCGTCTCGGCATCTCTGCCTTGCTGGAATACCTGGATGAATACCAGCTTCTCCGTGCGTTTGAGTCCGAGGTTCGTGTCTTCACAAATCATCTCGTCTTCATCATGCTGGGTGATGATCTGAAAGTATGATCAGCGTTCGAGTCGAAGAAGGTGTGCAGGCATGGTATGGTACCTGATAGCGATCTTTGGGAGGGGCGTTGAAGTGCTTCAAGCTGCACTCTTGCACGACATCCGCTAGTTTGCGGACTTCTTCCTTGCTACGCACACCCCGGAACAAGTGAATCTGGAAGTAAGGCATGGCGTGTTTCGATGTTGTCGATAGAGGACTACCAATATCAAGCGTCTCGGTAGTCATATATCGTCTTTTCGTCTTCCGAGATCGGCTTTAGTGGTTGATGGCACGTCATGGCTCTACTTCAAAAGTCTAACGAAGCTTGCGGATGTTAATGTCAGTGACAATTTCCACCATCGTAGTCTGTCATCCCATTGTGACAGAGCTTCACTCCTGCTAGAGTCAGTCCACTCGCAGCCTGGATGCTGCTGAAGTGGAGGACATCGGCAGCAATAGCTCGCCGCAGCAGCTTCTTTGGGACTGCCATCGGGACGTTCGGAATGCGATGGACATGGACTTTGACGCCTCGCGGGACGTTCCACTGATTAACTATTGGGTATATAAAGTCCCTCTCCGTCTCGTCTCACGATGCCAATCAAGCTTCGCGGCATGCGTGGCAGACGCCGTGGCTCGTCACACTGCGTTGCACTCTCGCCCTCTGCGAGCAGTTCCTTTTCGACACGGCTGGCGACCTGTGACGCCTAATCATTCTTCAGGCGAGCGTCCATGGCGAGCTCTTCTACCAGATTTTTTGCCAGGCTCAGGCCATCATGACCACGTGTCGTCAAATCGAATGCTCGAAGCGACCATCTTTGGGTTTGTCCAGAAAGAAGTCGTCCATTTTCCCTGATCCAACTCCGAAACCTGTACCATCTCTTATCTTCATTAGAGTAGCGAGATCATTGTGACAGTCAACGCCGTGACCAGGATCATCGTTGAGGTGGTATAGGATGAGGTACCGGCGGAGGTGATATCGGCAGTGGTGAACATCTTTTGGAAGCCGATGTTGGAGGAGTTGTAGCTGCGGACAACACTGTCAGAGAAGAAAGAGCTGGGCTGTAGAAGGTGTTGATGAACGACTCACCAGTTTTGTGGCGTAACTTCCATTGCTGGATCATTGGCAATTTCTTCGGGCTCCACAAGAGTGACATCCACGCACTATTGCTCAAGTCAGACACACATGGATGCCATCTCCAAGGCGCAAGGGGATCTCACACTATACAACGCCGCGCCATGCTGCGCCGTCTCGATGATCTGGATCGTGATATTGTCTCCGACCTGCAATGACAAATTCGCAGGCATACGAACTTGCGGTAGACAGACCTGGCCCGCGTAATACGTATTGGTCGGTCCGACGATCTGGAACGGATGCACGACCGGGTGCGAGTAGTTCGGCGGCGCCCGCATTCCTGATTCTTGAATGCCGATGTTCACATAGATCAGGGCTTTGGAGTGTCCAGGAAACCAGCCGGGTTGGAAAGACAAGGCGCCACCACCAACCGGCCATTTCGTTCGGTTCGTGGGCTGTGGTAGACCGCCGCAAGGATACATCCATTGCATCTGAGCAGAGGGTCAGTCGTGGGAGACGGGATACACTATTGTTGAGCTTACACCGAAGGGATAGGCGTGGGTGCCATTCTCGTAAGTATCGATACCGATTGAGTCCTGTCAGTCGTATCCGTTAGTGATATGTGCATGCAGGTTCGCTCTGATCGGACGTACAGGATTGTCTTGAGGTAATGTGCCGTTCGTGTGTAGATTGTTCCCTCTCCAGCCCTTCGATCATGTCAGTCATGATGTTCCAACAAGTTTGTCACCTGATATCAAGCATACAGGGTATGTGATGACCGTGTGAGCCACTGCTGTATTCCACACCGCCGCGAATGCGCATAGTCTGCCAACACCAAACATCTTGCTTGTTGCTGCTGCTGTGCCGAAGGCACTTTCCGACCGGATCTTTCTCCAGGCTGCGCCGTGCGGCCGATCCTCCCGACTCTTCAACGCGATCCCTGGTTGTCAGGCGCCAGCGGTAGTCCAGCGCAAGCTCCAACGCGGTACAAGTATCCTCGGCCTCAACGTCAAAGAAAGTCGATCGAGGTTTGCGGTATCGCAATCGCGAATGCAGCAGAAGCGAATCAACGGAAAGTGTGAGCGGTATACAGATGTGAAACAAGAAACATCGCAGAACCACCGTCGAGGTACGAGAGAGAGAGAGACGCCAACCCATCCTTAAGCAGCCCAGGAAGTAAGCGCTCAGCTCCATGACCCACGCGGTGGCACAAGCGAGCAGGGCACACACACCACAGCGTCTCGCCCGGTGAAAGCGCGGCAGAGCCCTGCATGCAGCGGAGGTCACCAACGTGCAGTCTCACGCATCTGCGCGCTGATTTGTGAGAGACGCAGTGCGAGAACGCAGCTTCTAAGCGCCCGGGAAAGCTGCAGTGTGCTGATGAGGTTCAGGGTTGGTGGAGGTGGAGACGTGATGCAAAGTCTATTCCAGGATGGTGCAGATCGAGTCCAGCCAATCAGTAGGCCTGTACACCTTTTGTTTTGGGGTACGATATGCGTGGCTTACTGCGCCTCGGATCTGTGGCCGACAACGAGATGAATGTGGTGATTGAAAAGGTCAAGACTCGTGGTCTTTGATGTGGTGCAAGTTGTATATAGGACCAGACGCTACCCTCTGTTGTCGAGACAGTTCCACCGACACGATTTCAGATATGTGTTGTCAGTCGGGTCGGGAGGCCGTATATCGTTCATTGGATCCAGCTTGAGGCTATGTACACACATGATGACCTGCAGAACCATCATCAGCCCGACATGCATCATCACATCGTGCTCAAGATCTGACATGCGCGTCCTGAATATGAAGCGGCTCAATGGATGGCATGGCCGCAATGCCCTGTGACTCTTTGTCAGAATCGTCCATGGTCCAACTGTCCTCCCGCATCTTCTGGGAGCTCAACATGACGAAGCTCGGGGGTCTGGCGCCCTTGACTCTGATCCTACTACCCATCGAATCTTGATTCTTCGCACGGTACCACCCTCTTGTCAAAAGGCCGGCCGTGGCTGGCATGCAGCAGCAAATCATGCTGACGTATACTTCGACGAGGCTCCAGAGTCCAACGGGTGTGAAATCCCAACTGCAAGAGCATGTCAGTAGACATCCAGGTCAGCGAGTCTGGCTTTTACATACGTTATGTTGCGAGCAGTCGTGAGCCCGTGTATCGTGAACATCCGATAAATACTGCAGCCTGTGGCAACAAGTCCGACCAAGAAACAAGCGATGAAGCTAGGGTCGGTCGGTCAGCGTGCGTTACAATCGATGCGCAATGGCATTCCGGCCACACTTACCCTAGCTTCTGTGCGGTGCTGACTTTCAACATGAGAACTCTCGTTATGGGCAAGGCAAACACAATGAAGTCGTATGCGATGTTCAAACCGCCATAGGCATAGGCGCCAGCAACTCTATCAGTACAAGTCCCCATTGCCCGGTTGGCGTATCGCCACGCATTATGTAATGGATGGCAGGCGAACGTCGTTGCGAACGTAATGGCGATGGTCGTCCCGATCAGCGCAAAGATCATGATGTAGCACGTTATGTGGAAGGCGGTCCATCCCTTTCCTCTCTCGCGCGGCCAGATGCGAAGGTAGAGGATTACCAGCGAGAGCTTCGTGCTGAGCACAGAGCAGATGTACAGTGGTTGAGTGGCGTAGAAGTACTGGAAGCCTAGTCAGTGAGGCTCTTGAAGAGGATCAGAGATGGCGATACCTTTGCGTACGTGAGGACAGAATCAATTTCAAGTGTCCACGTATCCCGCCCAACACCATGTTTCATCATCAGCAACGCCATGACGGTGAGACCGACCACAGGGATGTAGCAGAATAGGACAACGCCTGCATTCTCGTCAGTATTTCCTAACTTTTCCATCCTCTGCAACACCGACACATACCATCATCCCAGCTCATGCCAGCGCCGCTAAGCCGAGGCCAGCGAGAGACGAACCGTAAGATGGTGAAGAATGTCGCCAATGAGAACATCGCGACCACGATGCGAAACATGAGTGGCTCGATGTTCCGGTCGGTTCGGTAGTCGCAGGACAAAGCCTGGAACTTGAGGCCCGCCAGGGCGTCAGCCAGAGATGGACAGCCCCCGATCACACAGGTAGCAAGAGCGTCCTGGAGCGGTCCCGAACGCTCACAGTAGCAGTATTCTCCGACTGCGCAATTGTACTGTGGCAGAACATCGATGCCGCATTTCGAAACGCAGGCCGGGAGGTGGAGGGCGGCTTCGGCGGCTGTGGGACTCAGAGGTACCTGCGCCCAGGCTGTCGAGCAGGTGAGGGCCAGCACCAGGAGGGAGAAGATGCTGGGTACCATGTCCGGCGTATGTAGAGCTGCGAAACCATTGGGAATGAGGCGCGAATGTGGGGAGCACCAGCGACAGAGGACTATCTTATGGGGATGCCTTAATCCTCCGCGTCCTGCACGTCAGACTAGTTCAGTTGCCGCACGGGGCGATCGCATCTAAGGGTCTCGTGTACACAGGACAGGTATCTTGCCGCCGTCCTGAACCGATCGGCCAAGCATGGTCGAGAACTCTTGGGCAAATGGCGCCGACATGTTCGGGTACCTCGCATGAGCTCGGAAACGGCAGATTCCAGCTGAGGGTGGCAGAAGCCAATTCTTGCTTTCCATCCGAGGGGGCAGAGTTCCAAAGTGTTAGGCAATTGATCGACCATGGAGGGATGCTGCTTTTGATAAGCAGATCGCTAGCGCACGTCAATCAAAGTTTATTGATGACCGGTCCGCAGCCTAAAATTTGCGGCATCCCACATTAGAAGTGAGGATCACGCTAT